>CM047807.1:53283159-53577137 GCA_026214975.1 Gentiana macrophylla | reverse complement strand
AAATAAATAAAAGCGAGAACCGTGATCAATCCGCTCATCTGCTCAAGATGCCGCAGAGAGAAAAGTGATCGGCCATGAGGAGACGCAAATTTGGAAAAATAACATCTCTCAATTTACACTTGTAAGTTTTCGCTTAACACTAGCTTTACGATATTCGTAGAGCTTTGATTTTTGAAAATTCGATCTTTCAACTGTGAACTCTGCTTTCAGCTATGAGTAGTCGAACGATCGTCTTGGAGCGTAGATCATTCTAAAAATAGTTATACAGCAGTTAATCGAGGTAATCTTCAGTTTATGGACTTTCAGTTTCGGTTTTCTGCAAAGAAATAGGATTTTAGGCTTCTCGTTGATCAAATAGGTTTTGGGGTTGAGGATCAACAGCTGTTGCGCTTGCTTGACGCTTTTCTTTCGGTTTGCTGGAAATTAAGGTAAGAGGCTCTTCCTAATGAGTAATTATAATTTTATAACGATAGGTTGAGTTTTGGGTGAGTCTTGTGTTATTTGGTGATAGAATTCATGCTAAGTTGTAATTAATAAGATGGGATATGTTTTGGTATATTTGTGTTGAGTTTTAAATTTCTACTTTTTGATTCAATAACATTAATTAAATATGAACAAGCTTTGATTGAATTTCCGATTCGTTCAGCTTAAAACAATCAATGTACTTTAAAGGGAGTTGAAGTTCTGATCGCCGAGAAGGCATGAAAAAGCCAGGCTTTGATGAACTGTAGTTCATCAATGTCTGTGGTATTTGCTAGACTTGTCCGTGTCTCAGTGGTCTAGGAAAGAGAGTAATCGTATGTGAGGGAGCTTACCTGAAACACTTAGGTGGCTAGTTAATTCACAATAATAAATACATATGTGATAAAAGCTAAAACGCCATTTATTCTCGGTTAGGCACTCTTTCATATCGGGCGATGTGATACGCTCATAAAAGGTGAACAACGCCACTCCGGCCTTAAACGGGTGAAGGGTAGTGGAGGAAATTCATCGGGCGTGATATGCATACCGGGAGACCCCGAGCTAATCGGTGCTAATCACCATTAGTTAGCAAGTATATCTTCAGTCGTGAACGCCATGCAGCAGTTGTCCTCGAGTAATGATGTAACAAAGATAAGCTTTAAGCTAGAAACGTTTAGTCATGTAATGTCAATGGGCATGGATTGAACCCTATATTGAGTCGTTTTATAAAGATAATTTAATAATCATAATAATAACCCCTCGTTGTATAACTTAGTTATTCATTAGTTTTCACTTTTACTAAGTACTTTGTACTTACCTCCTTTGCATTTTCTTTTGTATGCATTGTGGGGTGAGAAGACGAACAGTTGATCGTAGATGATGACTTTTGAAGGCTTTGAAGTCTTGACGAAGTTTCTAGTTCCTTTTCTTTGTAAAGGTTGTACAAGACTAGTTGTATTTATTTTCTTAGACTTATTGTATTTCTACTTTTAAGACCTCAGATGGTATAAGTCTTTGGTTTTTCGTCGTTGTAATTTAACTATCCATCTTTAGTATGGTTAATTTCTATTCTTAGTAGCATTTATGTTTTACCCGAGTCTTTTTTAGCTTCCGCTTGCTTTTATTTGATACTTACACATAGAGGCTCATGTAATATTAGATTTATTTAATGCTATACGCCATGAACGCTTCTTCCGGATAAGGGCTCGGTATCTAGGAGCATGCATGCTATAATATTGATTCCGAGAATGACGGTGAGCTAAATTATTGTGTTGTTATATTGATGCAATTTTTCTTTCCTTTCGAGAATATATGCAATTTTATCGGTCAATATGCAGTTTTTACTTTCCTTTATTATTATTATTATCAATATATGTAAATTTTCCACGGTAACTATTTTGATCAATATATGCAAATTTTCCACAAGACTTACTATGCTTTCCTTTATTTTTTTAATATATGTTTGAATGGTACATGTTTTTTCAGCTTGATAATGTTCTAGAACCAAAGATCAAGTGAGTTTAACAAAGGTCAAGAAATTTGGTCACATTACTTAGCATATGGTAGACAATGGGGGTTTGGCGAGCTGAAAGATCATCTTGAAAGGGAATGGACAACAAATTACGAGATGTTGTTTATCAATGCAACAAACGTGGAAAGGCTCGGTCCAACCGCAAACATCGTTTATTGCCACGTCCCTAAATTAAGTCGGGGTGCAATGCCCATATTAGTGCTAGTGTTTTGCCTAATGGAAAGTGGAGTATGAAGATGGTTGAGTATGGCCACAATCATGACCAAAGTCCCGGGAAGGTTAGACATCTTATTTGCCACGACATTTGATAAGCACACAAAACGAAGGCTTGTATTGAATGATGAGGTTTGGTATATCGACTCAATCTAGATTAAAGCCGGAGGCCTGAAAATCTTATGTTTTCCGAAAGTGATTGTCGTAATTATTTTGCAAAGGATAGTCATCTATGTCTTGATTTAATTCAATACATAATTTAGCATTCCTACACGAGTGGTTTGTGCGCTTGAGTTGGTGAAATATGGTTTTTAATGATCGTATTGTTGGTGAAATATGGTTTTTAATTGAATAAGTTGTTTGATTTCTTTCCTAGGTTCGTCTGCCTTCACTTAGGGTAGGAGATGCCCAAGGAATGTGTTCGTAAAAACTAGTTTTAAAATTTATAAACCGAAACACCCTAAGTATAAGGTTCAGTAGTATAGATGTTAACGGGTCGCCCTAAGGAGTGGAATGTTTATCGGATTAAAGTGCAATAATTAAATCGATTATGTCACTTAATTATTGACTAAACTAGGTTTATGCTAAAAATAAAGCTAATGAACAAGAATTACGATGAACAAGAAAACGATGATGAATAAAAGAACTTGGATGAATAGTAAATTTGCGTAAAAATTAACAATTAACAACTAGAATTTAAAACAACTAACTTAGCAATCAACGATTTATACTAATGATTCGATTTATCAAGTAATTAAAACAACGGCAAGGCAACGGAATCCACCGATCAACCAACCCAACCCCAACTAGACGGCAAGCTAAAGATATAATTTTTAGTAACGATCAATCACGAATTCGATTAAATTTCTCTAAGCGAATTCTGGTTTCGCTTTTTTTTCAAGTAAAACAAAACGACATGCAAAAACACGATCACGAGATTATTTCTAATACTTTACTCAAATAATTATAAACGATCTCTCGAATTATAATTAAGTGCATCAATTGAAAAGATCACAACTTGAACAATATTTTCATATAAATTCAAAGCATAAAAGATGGTTTCATCGATCTCTCGATTCGAATAAAACGTAAACGATAAATAACAAATTCTAATTGATGAAAAACTATAACTTTACTCACCAAAAGTACGGCTAAAAATCTCTCTAGTTGGTGTTGATGTTGATCGGTTTCATCCGTTGTCCCACCGCGATGTGCTTAGCCAACAACCATGATGTTAATCATGATCATTGGGTTGAGAAATTCATCCCTAATTAGGCTTTAGCGCGGCCGAAAAAATAATTGCGCACGCCGCTTTTTCTTATGTATGGAATTATTGGTGGTGAATTAGGGTTGATCACAGCACTGTATTTATAAGAAATAAGGCGGCTACACTCAAAGTCGGCTCCTGGACGCACGCTTAATGAATGTGGACGCTGCTCATCACCGATTTACCAAGATCAGACGTAAACTTTGCATGGACTCAAACTTAAAATTCATATCTTGAGTTGTAGACTTCCAAAATTATGATCCGAATGTCATAAAAAGCTCTCGAAAACTCTACAACTTTCATTAAGGACTCTTCTTCGTAAAAACACTTTTTGATTAGCCCGTCGATTACGAGTCGCTTTTGATTTTCCACTAGTTTCAAAGCAACAGCATCCAAACTTGTAACGCCATATCTCGGGCCTCATGAGTCGGAATGAAGTGATTCAAAATCCTGTAGAATCCTCTCTTCAAGCCCTACAAATCTTCTCTTGATGTCGAGAGTCAAATCAGTGTATATCATATCAAAACTGCATCGGAAGTTCGGCTGCTTGAAAGCTTCATTCCAAGCTTTATCTCCATCTTCCTTCCATTTCACTTCTCTTCCATGCAAAACCTCATCATTTAATCCTCTTGCATGCCAAAATATGTATCTATAGCATAGGAAAATATACCAAAGCATAACACAATCCCAAAATAACATAAAATCACAATTTAAGCACATAAATCGTTACATTTTGCAATTTATTATCTTTAAACATCATTTGCTCGCTTTTATCATTTTTTGAGTGATTTTCTATAAAAATCACTAAAACACGGGAGATAATGTTACTTAAATAACTCGATAAAAACCATAAAATTAGTCGTAAACACAATGCATCGGTATTTTATGAAAATGGAGACAGATAATTCTGAGTTCTTCTATGCAATGGATTTGGATGATGAAGGTCGTTTAAGAAGTGTTTTTTGGGCTGATGTGAGGAGTAGGGCAACTTGCAAAGAGTTTGGTGAAGTTGTCACATTTGACACGACTTATCTAGTGAACTGGTATGACATGCCTTTCGCTCCATTCGTCGGGGTGAATCATCATGGAAATTCAATATTATTTGGTTGCGGGCTTATATCGAATGAATACACCGAGTCTTTTTCATGGTTGTTCGTACATGGAAAACTTACATGGGAGATTTTGCTCCCAAAGCAATTATAACTGATCGCTGCATGGCAATGAAGAATGCCATTAAAGCCGCTTTTCCGAAACTCGCCATCGGTGGTGCATATGGCACATTAAGAAAAATTCTCGAAAAATTGTGTGGTTACAAGGATTTTCAATGTATATGTCACTGTATGAAAAATGTTGTTTTTCATACATTGACAATTGAGGAATTTGATGCGGCATGGGATGCATTCATCAACAAGTATTGCCTTCAAGATAACTCTTGGTTACTGGCATTGCATCAAGAGAGGGCACGTTGGGTGCCGCTTATGTGAAAGATGTGTTTTGGGCGTGTATGTCGCTCACCCAAAGAAGTGAGGGATGAATGCATATTTTGATGGTTATATTAATTCCAAAGCCACTTTGAAACAATTTGTTGAAAAATATGAACTTGCATTGAAAGATAGAGTGGAAATTGAACATAAGGCAGATGCAAGAAGCTGTCACACTTTTATCCCTTGCTTGAGCACAAATAAGTTGGAGGAACAATTCCAATGTGCTTTCACACAAGATAAGTTAATTGAGTTTCAGAACAATTTTCCAAAAAGCTATATTGTCACTTAGAGGATGTTTCGGTAACGAGTTCACGATAAATGAGTGGATAAAAATTCAAGATAGCGACGAGGAATAACATTTTTTGAAGGTTGTGTTTGATCCTGAAACGAATGAGTCACATTGCAATTGTCGATTATTTGAGTTTGAAGGAATGGTATGTCGCCGCCAATTGGTGGTGTGGAATGATTTGGGAGTAAGAAGTGTGCCGCATATATTGCGGAGGTGGTGCAAAAATGTTAAAAGAGCACACACAAAAATCTGGATCGCTTATGACCCATCAAGAGACGGAACTATATCTCAAAGACATGACACTTTATGTAACCTCTTTAAAGAGATTGCGTACTTGGCAGAAGACTCGGAGGAGCGATTTGACAGGTTGGTGGCACTGGGTGAGGGTTTAAAAAAAGAGTTTGAACAAGAATTAATTGTCTCGAGTGTCGGCGATAGTAGCGTGGTTGATCAAACAGAGACTAATAATTTATCTTGTTCCATTAGAGTCGATGATGTACCTTCGAACAAAATGCACCCATTAAAGACCCCAAGATTGTCAAAAGAAAGGAGGCCATGTACTTCAAGGTTGACAAGTCTTGCAGATAAAGCTCGTGTGGCTGCTAAAAGGAAGTACACAGTCAAATTAAAAGCCAAGGTACAAAAAATCCTTTCGATTTAAATTTTTCCATGATCATCTTGTACTCTCTCTGTTTGTTTTTAAGAATGATCAACGTATCCTCAAGCATCAAAGGGCAGATTTATGTATGTTTGTTTTCTTTTTCTTTTTTTAATTTCTGGATAGGTATCAAAGAAAATGAAACAATCTGATGATACAAATGAGGATGACAATTGACTAGAGCATGATGTTGTAAATGTCACGATAAGTGTATTTTAGTGTATTATACATTGTGTTTTAGTTTTTGATCATTGGTTCATGCATCACTTGAGTAAAAAAAATATGACCGTTTTGTTAATGATCGTTATAAAGAAGCTTTTTAGCCATCATTAATGAATGAGAATATGAAAAATATGGAAGAAAGCCACAACGCACTATCAATGCACATTAAACGCTGAACCATTGCTTTTTAGTTATCTTTAATTACATATCTCTAGATTTGTAGGGGAAAGAAATTGCACATTCAATGCAGTGAATACTTGTAAACATAGTAGGCATTCAATGTAATCATAAGTGTAATCCATCTGTTGAACTACTACATACTTGCATCTCATCCATTATGTATTCCATGTTAATCTCGATATAATCGACATAAGAAAACTATCAGATAATGTTTTATGGCAAACAAACGCTATTGAACGACGCCTATAAATCCATGCTATGATATTTCACAAAGCTACATGCACACCACAAAGTTATATGAGTAGTACCTAACCCGATTGGAATGGTGTCTAAAGATCCATACTATTACACCTCACAAAGCTTCATGCACAGCTCCCAAAGTCATTTGCCAACCTATCTCAGTGGCCAAGTTTGGATAGGGTCACAATCTTTTGCTGGTATTCAGAGTCAACATTCTACATCACAAATGGATCTACCAAAAAGTCTAAGTGGATGTGACGGTTACATAATGGGTGGATACACAAGAGCTATTGCACCACCTATTCAGGTATATTAACTATTCTTTTAATTATAAGCATCTGATTCACCATACGGACTATTATACCATCCAATTTTTGAACAGATTCGCAATATTCTTGGTGTTTAATGAGGAATTCATCTTTTGCAACCTCATACACCAATGAACCATAATCAACGACAATGGTTGTCGTTACAGACCGGTGCCAGACATCCCATTAAACAAAGTATGCAACTTGCATATTATAATTTAAGTGGCTATATAAAGGAGCACCGGAGCGATAATGGGCGCATTTACTTGATATGATGAGTAAGAGTTTTTGATATTTTGCTAGGTTGACATTTATGGATGTATGCAACCATATTTTTTATGGTAAACCCAGTAAAGTAATGGGAATGCGACATGGTACGAGGATTATTGATATTTTAGGGTGACGTTTTGGATATATGTAACTATATTACTATTTTGCTTGGTTGACATTGTGGATGTATGTAACTATATTTGTGAGAGTAAACTCACTAAATTAAGGTCTTTGTTGTATGTTTCATCTTGTCCGGCAAGAATCATTGTACCAAACAAAATACCTACATATATTACCATTCTGTAATGGAGAAATTAATCAAGGGTGTATTCAGAAGCATAAATATTGTAATAGCAAAGTTGGATATGCATTAAATTGTATGTCATGTTGGAGATTAACAACGGAAGTTTATTCACAAAGAGTATTACCTTAGTGATTAATACTAACAACATCAACAAAAAGTGTTTGCCCAAAAGACTGCAACACAAAACATCAAACCAAATACATTAATTAGTTGACTCAAAAATCATATACCATAAAACATCAATCAAATTCACTTCAGTTGGATTTTAAACACAACTTCACATATGCTATCATTTAGCTCAAAACATCACTCCGCATACATGACCTAAAAAACGAGGATTGTTCCAGCTTACAAAATGGCCACCTCCCAATATGTCTCCGGCCAAATGTATGGTTAGTTGCAAAGTAAAGCTACTGATGGCCAAATACCATTCTCATAACTTATATCATTCTCATACCAAATCACATACCTTTCAATCCAAAATTAACCATTCATTACATAAGTCAACAATAACACCAATCTTCAAACTTAAGGACATGGCCAAATACCACTCAACGGGCTAATTTAACTGCTCCATTCATTCACCAAGCTTTCAATATATCAGGTTTTTTAACATAAATATTTCAAGTAACCCAAGATTTATTGCAAGGAACACAAGATTTACGAATATCATGCGCTTGATTGAATAATCATAATCCCCATAAACGCCATGGTTGACCGGAAGAGTTGATTGACTCGTTGCCTCTTGGTCATAAGGTGTATACCACGACACCCTTTTGTTAAAACGAGGGCATCAATTATAAAGCTTTCTTGAATTCGCATCACTTTTCGAGACTTTCACAAACGTATCAGCCCCACAAGTGCCACACCGTGGATGTTGCCCAGTGTTAGATGAAGACGGCATTTTTCCTATCAAGAAGAGATAAAACATCAATAATTAAGGATAGGCGTTCGGCCTCTTCATGTATAAAAAAAAATTAATAATTAAAAAGGTAAAATAAAAATCATTGTTCTTTAGTTGTCTTTCTCAGTCCAATACATATAATTAATCACAAAATATTGTTGTTCCAAATTCACACAACATTCAATATACCATTGCCCATGAAGGAAGAAAAAACACATGATGCATATATCCAGTTCAATTTTTTTTTTTTTTTTTTTTGAGCAAATAAAGGTCATTTTATGCTGCAATTCTGTTTCAAACACGCGAATAAAAAAAATTGCTACAAAAAACCGATTAAAAAAAACCAAAATTTGAAAATGCAATCTTCAACAAATCAATTGTGCTCAATAAATCTGTCAAAAAATAAAAATAAAATAGACATATGAGAAGAAGTGAATATTACCTTGACTGAGAATGAGATTATGGAAACCCTAACCTAAATCGTGGGAGAAGATGAAGAAATCTGCAATTCAAAACAGTTATGAGATTAAGCACATACGAAAATGGTCGGCGCTTGCTCAATGCACCGGAGGAGAGGAGGGGGTCGGAGGAAGAAGACAATCGACTCGCTTTTCCCGACGGAAAAAAGGGCCGGGCTGGGGCTCGCACTTTCGGTGCCGTAGAAGAGACGCCAAGGCTTCCGATTTTCGTGACGGGTAAAAGGACAACGGAGCTTTTGATTTCCGGCGGAGGAAGAGCGGCGTGAAAGTAGCTGACAAGAAGTCGGGGAGAGAGAACAAGCCTTAGGGTTGGGAAAGTTAGATCTGAAAATGGATTTTTTAACTAACGAAATTATTATTTTTTAACTAACGAATGGAAATGATTTTTTTGCTAGTCCCACTGCCATATGGGATGTAGTGGCCATTGTAGTGTACAAATGAGGAAGTTTATTGTGCTGATGCCTCCACACAAACATGCGAGATCATCGCATGACAAACCTCCTCACCACGCTTTTTATTCTCAGATTTAAACCGCAAGGCTTCGATGCTTCACTCGCCACTTCATGGTTAAATTCTTTCACCACATGATAATTTCCCAAATATAGTGTACATATCAGCACCTTAAAGGGAGAATGTGCATAAGAAAAAGAAAAGAAAAAGTCTCTAAAGATATTCCCGATGTTGCTTTAGCAGAAGCGAAGTCGTTTTCTCAGGACAGGGCGCTCTTTCCCATTCAACAGACAGGGCGCAGAGCTTGAGGAAGAAGAAGAAGCTTCAAGCCTTTAACTACACACAACAGAGAAATGAGTCGTCTTGCTCCATTATCTGAAGAACCCATAAACGAAGAAGGCTCCAGAAACAATACTTCATCAAGTAAAACTGGAACCTGGAGAAAATGGCTACAAACCCACTTTCCCCTGCTTTTTTTCAACAAGAAATCTGACATTAAAGTACTTTTAAGTGTTCTTGGCTGCCCTCTTTTCCCTATTACCCTTTCTGTGTTTGATTCTCAACAGCCTCTTGCTCATGTAAGTTCCTAATAAATTTATTGCTCAGCGTTCATTAATTAAGCTCTCTTTTTCTTGTCCCATGGATCTTGAATGAAATATCAAAATTAACAGTTTCATATTCTCTATTTGTTCTTAAAACGCTGCAACTTTACACTATTAGGAGTATCATTGATTTGAGAAGATCCAATTAATCAACGCCCTCTTTTGTAGGCTTCATTTAAAATTGTTGAATTAACAGCACAAATCGCTCCCTTTTGGGGGTTGGAGGAAATGGGACGTGTTAATTTTGCGTTATTGAATGACAACTGCTTAAAAGTTCTAATCTTTTGACTATACAGGTTTCTTCATCAGCAGAGTACATCATACAACATTTCCGAGCCGCAACTGGCTGCAGAAAGCTAGAAGGAATGATAAAGAATGTATATGCTACTGGGAAAGTTGCAATGACCATGGTAGATCATGATCAATCCGGCTCAACCAATGGCGGTTCAGCTGTTGTATCTTTGAATGGTGGAAATCTGCAAAAGGTTGCTTCGTGTTGTGGCAAATGGTACCTAACAAATGGCTCATTGAGCTAGCTGTTGAGGGTCACAAAGTTGTAGCTGGTAGTGATGGCGATTTGGCTTGGCGCCACACACCTTGGCTTGGAGTTCATGCTGCTAAAGGCGGTGCCTGCCCTCTCCGTCGTGCTTTGCAGGCGAGAATTTGCTTAAAATTCTACTCATTCCTTGATGATATAATGCAAATTCGTATTGAATGCATATGTTTGTAGATGTCTAGGGTCCTTCAATACATAGTGTTTAGGTAAATTATACATCTACAGCATCTAATGTAAAGAAAAGATACATAAAGTGATATGAACCATACATTTTACATAAAAATAATAAAAACCCAACAAAACAGAAACATGTCATCCTTTGATAGACAATTATGTCCCTTTTTTGTATCCCAAATGGTTTAAACCTACCATTTTCCAATGTTTTTTTGGTTCTTTCCATTTTACTGCACTTGTAGCTTATATTAATGTGATAATGATACCTGTGATGGAATATTCCCTTTCTGCCAGTTTAAAACTGTACCAGATCTATCCTGTGATGTCACCATTCTTGTTGCTATGGGTGAAGCCAATGTGTACAACAGAAGCTACATAAAACTACAACGGTTGCAGGCAGTGGGACCCACTGACCGATAAAATTTGATGCGGGGCCCACAAACACGTTAAACTTGTTTTGTAGTGTCTTTTTTTTTTTTGGTGTGTGTGTGTGTGTGTGTGTGTGTGTCTGTGTGTGTGTAAAGTATCAAATTTTCGGATCGTTGTGCCTTGTACGCAGTACAATAGGCCCGAATATGAGTTAAATGCTTGCAGGCTGCTTGAGGTTGCTGGCTAATGTTGAACCCAATTCTTTCATGAACTAACTCGAGTTTGTTCCTTCAAGAAATGACCCAAACTCGAGTTTGTTTGTTCACATTTGAGTTGACTGGCACTCTGGATGAGATTAATCAGGCCATAGGTATAATTTCATGACTGTTACACTGGAAATGAGCTTGAGACATGAATCGCGTAAGAAAATTCGCTTTGAGCTTATACTTTTCTCAATAGGTGAAGTACAAGATGAGCAATTCAGTAGCGTGAACTATTCTGTGTCCAATTTGAGCCTGTCAGATTTTCAATTTCCAACTCCATCAAGAGTTCAATGATTTATAATGGTTTAGTTCTCCTACATAGTTTGCACGTGTTATTACTACACATGTTTTTTTTATTATGTTGAATAATGTCGTTGGCTTGTTGCTTATTACAGGGATTAGATCCCTTGGCAATATCAGCAGTGTTCTCCCAAGCAGAGTACATGGGAGAGAAGAAAATATTGGGAGTGGACTGCTTTGTATTGAAATTGTCGGCGAATCGAGCAGATTTGTGTGAACGTAGTGACAACTCAGCAGAGATGATCAAGCATTCAATATTTGGTTTCTTTAGCCAAAGGAATGGCTTGCTTGTGTTCTTAGAGGACTCTTACTTGACTAGAGTACAATCCCCTGGTTCACAGCCCACATATTGGGAAACTTCAATGGCTACTCGTATCGAGGATTATCGATCTGTGGAGGGAGTGATGATAGCTCATTCAGGTCAATCAAATGTGGTGATCACTAGATTTGGTGACAATGTAAAACTTGGTTCTGATTTTACAAGAATGGAAGAAACTTGGACCATTGATGATGTCGCCTTCAACGTCGCTGGCCTTTCTCTTGACTGTTTCATCTCTCCAAAAGAGCTGCAGAATGCCTACCCTGAAGAAAGCTTGGACTGGAGGTCACCATTGCATCAATGATCACCGGGTCGACAATGGTTACATTACATGCATAATTATCATCTACAGCTGCTAATCAATTAGCGGGTTTTCATTGACAAACGACCGTACGTAGATGATGGTTGTGTAAAGTCGTGTTTATCACAAAGTTCACCTTCATGCATACTTGACTAGATTGTAGACAGCCTAATTCGTGATATGCTTTTCTTAAACATTATTCCTTTTGTGATGATGCGGTGGGGTGAGGCCATTTCTTGGGCTTTGACAAAACAGGGAAAAGAAAAGAAGTTATATTAGTTAATCCTCTGTTCTTGGCCTCGTGTACAGTTTGTATTTGATTTTAATTTTTTTTGGTTGCAATGATTAATGGTAAGTAGTATTAAGAGAAGGGTTCAAATGATATCTAGCTCGTCTTTATATATTCTTATTAGTATGTGAGAAAATTTGAGTCGGTTATTTCCGTATCTGTTTACTTCTTATAATTGTTTTTATGATCATTGTGCCATAAAGTATAGTTTTTGTATGTTTTCATTGTATGTGGTAGAAAGTATCATTAGAACAGAACAATGTACTGCTATTTGACAGAGGAACAGGCACATATGTGAAATAAGCATCAGTTTGATTTCTGAGAAGTTTCAGTTTCTTGATTATTAAGCATGCTTGTGTTGCCTATATGTTTGACTTCGGTATAATTCAAATAGGAGGTTTAGCCGTGTCAGCTTTGTTCGATACAGATGCTTTCAACACCTTAATTCTTGTAAGGTAGCTGATCGCTCAACGATGTCTTTTGGTAAGTTTAGCAAGCCGTTGTCTTTTACTACACCTTTGGGAGAGTCGGTTAAGGTTGAAAAGACGATGCCTCAATGTTCGGTCCATGATGGAAAGTTCAAGTGCAAATTTGATCTAATAGTGCTAGACTTCACGGACTTTGACTTGATATTGGGAATAGATTGGTTGTCTCAGCATGATGTACATTTGGATTGTAAAGCCAAGAAAGTGATCTTCAAACCCATGGGCAAAACATCAATCACCTTTCGGTGAAGCATTCGCAAGTCGGATAAGAAACGGTATCCTATCATTTCAATGTTCGAGTCGCGAAGGCAATTCAACAAGGTTGTGAAGGGTGATACGCCTAGCCCAAAAATAGCCCGCGAGTGACTGATTGGGCTCTTTGTGATTGGTTGGGCTCCTTATTTACACCCAAGAGACATAGGGTCCTCGACCTGCATGATATGCACTTTCATAAGCCGGGTCGGGCCGAAATTACATTTAGCTCGCCCAACGCCTTAGCGATATCTATCATGGCAGGGCCTAAGAGAGTCGATATGCAAAGCTTCTAACCCGCCTTTTACGGGCCGGTGAGGAGAATTGGTGGGCGACATGTTCAACTTCCAACTCAGCCGTCCGACCTCGACTCGAACCAAGCTCGCTCCGCAGGAAACATCAGTTAAAGCTTGACGGCTACAATAGACAATCCGCGACGGTTACATTAGAGCCCGACCTATTAGGGGCTGCCACATCACCCAGGTTTACTATTTCTTTAACTGTTGTAATATACCTATAAATAGCGGCACTTTTTCCCTTGAAAAGGACAAACTAATACATAAAGCAGAAAAACTCTGTCAATTTGTCGACATATTGAGCTCTATTTACTTCCCTGCATTTTCTTAAACTACTTTCGATTATTGCTTTCGGTAAAATTATTATTGTGACATTTCCAGAGATATCAGTTGGCTCCGTTACCGAGAAAATGATTTTCATCGCTTTTTTCGCCAGATCTACCACCAAAACATTTACTTTGCATTTTCTCGTTGGAGTTTTTAGTTAAAAATTGAGTTTTGGAACAAGTGGCAAACATTCCACTTTAGGCTCGATTTTGATGATGCTACGGAATGAATTTCTGAGCTAAAAGCGCTTTAGAAACTATTAAGATAGTAGTTGATGTTAGGCTTTTGAATCACTCGATTCCAATATCGGGTGTAATGGAAATGTGTTCCATTTTTCCCATATAGTAATGAGACTCAAGTGAAATCACTACTTAAGCGAGAGTAGCGTGACACTTAGATGTAAGCCCCAAGTGACAAGAGAATTTTGTGAAGGAGGAAGACATAGATGCTTGTTGATTCTCGAACCCCACATAGCGCGCGCCGCCGTCGCCGTCTGGCCGGATCGGGCTTGGGCAAGAGAATTTTGTGAAGGAGGGAAGACATACTTGTTGATTCAGAACACCACGCGTGCCGCCGTCGCCGTCGCCATCCCGCCGGCCGGTTCGGGTTTGAGGCTTGGGCTTGGGCCACTCAATATTAATATTTTTGGGCCAGCTCAACATTTGAATTTTGAATCAATCAAACGAACTCAAGCACCGATTCAAGTTCAGATCGAGTTGAATGTAAGCATCAGCTTGGAATGTTCATGCACCACCACGAACATACACCATTTCGAAAATCCGCTGGTTCAACCAACATATAACTTCTTAGCTTCCATTTTCTAAAAGGATACAACTCTACTTTGTTTTGCCTATAAAAGAAAACATCCTGAATGAAAAACATAGATAGAAAATTCATTTTCTTTCATAGTCAAAACTCTACAAAATATTTTCAGCATTCATTCAAATTAAGAGATAACGAGGCCATATCAGTTCGCCGGCTTTCCTCATTCAAGTGCCAGAATCCGGATAGGTATTGATTGTCGTATCGTGGGAGATTTGTTGCCATTATCCGCTGACATGTAATCGGGAAATAATGTTTTAAGGACAACGCTCTACGCGCCTCAATCAACCAATAAGTTTTCGCATTTATCGTTGCTTTCTCTCATTCAATTCTATGTGCTTATGTGTATGTTGTAATGAATATGAACAAAATATTTTGCAAAGTGTTTCTTCATATTTCTTGTTAAATATTGTCTAATCTATTTCAATGTTTTATAAACGATAAAAACATATTACTATAAACGAAAAATCAAACGACTATCATTTCTTACAATCTTAAGACTTTAACTTTGTTCCCGTGTGATTAATCTGATTCGCTTGTAATCTGGTTTTCTTGCATATATTTTTGTGAACTTTCCAACATTTAATTGCACTCTGCAAGTGTGGTAAAGTGCAAAGTTGGTTGAGAAAAAAAAAAGGTTTGTGCAGAAAATTATAAAATAGTCAAAACTTTTTCAAAATTGCCTATACATTGTTTGTAGTCAAAATTACCTTGTAATTGCTTACATTGTTTGTAGTTTGTTTGTTTGCATATACTTGCATAGAGTTTGGATATATAATTGCATATGCAATTCTGAAAAATTAACATCGAGAAGTGTTGTAGCAACATAAACAATTTTTACACATTTTCATAAAATTGACACGACTATCTGAATCGTCTTCAAGGCCAAAATACTTTGTAATTACTATGTTTTTTCTTAAAACTCGAAGAATAAAAGTTGTTTCTGAGGTGTTATAGATTACAAATCCGTTTGTATTATTTGTGAAAAGTGTTCGTGAAATTTTAAAATTCCGTTCGAAGACACCATTGTTAAAAATAAAAGTTTGTGTTACAAACTTTGTTTGTTGTTCTTCTATTTGTGAAATGTAAATGGAAGGAAGATTGGAATCTATCACCCATTGTCAATGGTGGTGTCGAATGCAACATGGTTGGAAATCCCCGAGAAAGGTTCGTAGACACGGGGGCTATGCGCCATGTTTGTGCTATAAAAGCCATGTGCTCCGACTACCAAGTAGTGGAAGGGGAAAAATTGTTCATGGGAAATTCAGCCACATCTAAGGTTGAAGGACAAGGAAAAGTTATCTTGAAAATGACTTCAAGCAAACTTTTGACCCTAAACAATGTGTTGCATGACGATGTTGGATCTCGTCTACGAATAAATCTGGGCCGTATTTACCTGTTGACAATAAATTCAAGATCTAAAAGCCTATGCAAAATATCAAAAGAGGGGGGGGGGGTTATTTGAATGTGTTAACTGAGCCTGAGAGTTTGCTCTCAAGTTGCCTATGTATCCAATCTGTGTAATTGGAATCAAGTCTCTCGTAGTTCATCAGGGATCGCTTATATAGAGGATGTCTCATCCGAATTCTTGTTGGACAAGGATTCTAATTCTTAATCCCTAAGGATTATCACGTGTAAATCCCTTTGATTTAAGGATTATTATGGATATATTTAAATGTCAAGATTCGAGTCATTATCTCATGTGATTATTTCCATATTTATCCTATAATATAGGAACATGTTTAAATATCGGATTAGGAAAGCTCACAGCCGACCAGGTCTAGCCTCCTTGGGTTACTTCCGCCCGAAATGCGCTATCTGACCTCCGTCATTACTAAGCCGACCTGCGGTGGTAAGCTAAGAATGGCCGAGTTGACCTCCCACTGGGGTTGAGGTCCGCTTCTTGCTTAGACTTGAGGAAGCCGGCCTTTATTACTTGTTAATTATCTATCTTCATTTGTGACTCAACCACTCTGTGGATGACACGTGGCGAGGAATAGTCCGACCTCGCCATAAGCCCCCACAGACCGCCTCGGCTTTAAGGGGATTGGTCGATCCAAATGGGTGGATCTCGCCATCCGGTCCACTTGCGAGAATATACAGGACATGCTCGCCACGTGGCGAGTTACCGTTATGACCCTATCATAACTTTCCCGGGAAAAGAGGCGTTTCCGTCCCACGTGTATATAGTGGGACCATTTCCCAGGTCGCGCTTTGAGGCTTATAACCACCATCGTATCACCTTTTATCATCACGTTACCAACGCTTGCTATTAAAACCGGAGCATGAGACAACTTGTCGATTGCCGCCATTCTTCCTCTCAATATTCTTCAATCACAAGTAAGCATCTTGCTCCATTCTTCTTAATCGCTTTTGAGGTTAATGAGTGAGCTAGTCCTAATGTATAGTTCTATCGAGAGCTTGTTTGAGTCTCTGCTTCAACTGAGTCCGAGGATTTCAATTCTAGGTTCCTTCGCCGATTCCGGCTTCTTTGCCTTTGATTAACCGCAAAGGGTTCGAATATCTAGTTCTAGCCCCCCCAATTTGCTCCTCCATCTTCTACTCCATGTTCTTTCTCAGGAACTTCTTCATTTGTTTTAACCTTAAAAGCACACATGGCTTTGAGGTCACAAGCCGGGAGTCACGGTATCAGCACTTCACTGACTCAAGGGGCCGTCATTTCACTCTGTGAAAAATATGGTATAAACCAGAATTTGTATGCCCCCCAACTCCCTGTGGCTGGTTCTTATTCCTACCAAGCCCCAGATGGGTACTATGCCGTGTACAATGAGCAGTTATACTGTGGTCTTAGGGTCCCTTTCTGTCCTGCACTTTTAGCCATTCTAGAACATTATGGATTGGCGATCTCCTAGGTCGTTCCCATTGGTGTGAGAGCCATTATTGGCTTCACCATTTGGTGCCGGTGTGTGAATATAGCGTAAGATATTTCGGACCTTTTTCCAGTGGAAGCAAGTGAAGGATCTCGCCGGGCTATACTGCTTCCCACGTCGAGGAGATATTTTGAATGGTGTCCGTATTCTCCTGAAGGAGAATCCTCTTATAAGAGTTGGAAGAGTCGGTTCTTCCTCATCCGACCGGCGTAGAGATTAATCTGGGTAAGTGAAGCACCATTCACCTTTCTAGTGACGTCCGTCCCTACCGATGTTAGTAAAAATCGATAAAGGACATTGAAGAGTGTGGCATCCGGCTTAATCAAGAAATACTCTTTTGAAATGATCAACACAACATTCGCCTCTCCTAGCCGCCCCGACCCCTATGTGGAGTTGAGTGTAGCCGATTACAAATTTTGTAGGATTTCCTATATTTTTATTCTGCCTTTGATTTTCTCGTATGATTGTGTTAGTAATATCATCCGCAACGGAAGCGATATAAGGATCTAGATCTATAATTTACACCTAATAAAATAACTAGATCTACTCTACAAGGGGGGTTGTAGATCATACATCTTGGATCTCAAAATCCAAGTAGAAGAACCGCAATAGGAAGAACGAAAGAAAGTATGAAGAGCACCACGATCTTCCGCACGTGTGATCCAAGCAACTCCCGGTGGAAGGAAATCCTCGTCTCGAATCCTTCCGATATGCTACCCGGAAAACCTCCAAGATTTTCCTCCTTTCCCCCTTGGCCGAATTTTATTCTTCTCCTCTCTAAGAGGTGAAGTCGAAAATTGTGTTGTGTGTATTAGGCTTGGGAGAACTCTCTTTATATAGGAGAGTAATCCTTGTCCTCCAAGGATTTTATTTTGCAAATAAATAAATCCAATAAATAAAAGATAATTCCAAAATATTCTAGAACAAATCTAGAATAATCTTTATCTTTATTTCTTGCCATAAATATTTATCCAATAAATATTTTGTGCACATGTCTTATTAATACACAAGAAAACTAATTTCTTGTTTCCTAAAACATGAGGGGGGCCGAAAATCATTGTTTGTGACCTAGTCACAATAATTTCGACTAACACATTAAATTTGGGCCAAGATTATGAAAAAAATGTCTTTTTCACATATTTAATTATTTAGCTCAACTAATTTAATAGTCCACTAAATAATTAATTCACATATCGTTTTAATTAAATTCAAACAAGAACTAAATTAATATTATTAGGATTCGACGTCCGAGAATAGCTATGCTATATTGGATGCACGTCGGGGACCATGGACTAATAATCAGCGGCTCCAATAAATCAAATAAATAATTATCTTACGAACAGAATAATTATATTCGATAAATCAATCACATGAATATACCACCATAATCCCGTGACTGCACTCCTCCGATTATAAGATTATATTTATCCTCATGAGAATGATAATAAGCGTCCATTGATATAATCATTACATATGGATTAATCCTCCATAGACTGTTCATTCTAAATCGGGAAGTTACCGTTAATCCTTTTCAGATACCTCTTATCCTTATTTACCATTAACCCCCTAGTGATCAATTAATTCATACAACTCACTGGTAGCTAATCAGTGTAATATGAACTCCATGGATCGATCAGTTTCTAGGATTAACAAATAAGGGAACTGTCTATCTACTTCCAGAAATGAAAGGAATGGATTCCGTATCTGTGATAACATAGACTACTCACTCAATCCAGTACAATGCCAAGATGGGGTAATTCAGATCATAGACTCGATGTAATCCTTAACCGTCAAGTCAAACCTCATCTTGATTCAAGCGCTTGATCGTGATCACCTCGAGATTAAGATATATCCATAAATATGATCATCGATTGATTCGATAAGACTTCTCGATTACGGAATTATATCGTGAACTCTAATCAAATCGGTCCAAATTTCATATGATATATCTATCATATATAAATGCCCCACTAGGTTCTCTTAACCGAAAGTCCGGATAAGACAATCACACCTATTGTGTTCTGGGCGCATTAATAGCATATTAAAGGAGAGACCCGATACTCTCGATTAACTTCACTACGGGCTAATTTTATTTTAAGTACATCTTCACTAACTCAATCCTCCCGTGTATATCCCATACACTGAGTTAAGTGATTACATAAACGATATACTTTTGGGTTTTCTGTAGTGTAAATACTATTGTCACATTGGTCAATATGAGAATAATAAATACGAATAATTATGTCATTTCATTTATTAAATAAAAAAATTACAAAATTGTCTTTCGGGCATTACACCTAATAATCTCCCACTTGCACGAAAGCATGTGATTAATTGTTTTAGAGCACACCCTATTATTTAAACTATAACAAACTACATCTCCCACTTGCTCTAAAGCAATGGAGACCCATCCCGTATTCTAGTACCCATTAAGCATATCATAACCATTGTAGATGACAAAGTACACTCCGAGTGTGCCGTCGTAGGATAGGTCAGTGACTCGGGGAGTACTTACATCTAAATATCATGGGTCTTAATGATTAGTCAGGTTGTCGGCTCGAGACGATCCGTAGAATCGAAACGTTACCGGTCCATCTAATCATGTGGTACCTTCCCAATATGCTTTTGACCTCTAGTGATTTCGAAAAACCTTATAAGCTACCCCTTCATCGTTTGCAAAATGATGTGGTATCGGCTTCCAAATCTAGAATCACTCCCAGATATGAAAAGGAAATCCTTAAGCTATATCGCCTCTCTAGCTACTACAAAAGCCGCAAATCACCCAACTAGTTAAAGTCGAGTTGGCGTTGCTGGATTCCTCCAGGCAATAGCTTCAACACGAGAGTAAAACTAGGCCCGATATCGACTTAACGATCATCCTCAATCTGACTTAAAGTCAAAATCAGTGTATCACACATATCCAAGTTCACACATGAATATGTCCGCATATTATTCCTCGTTCTCTTCAAAATACTAAATGACATACTAAACTTGCTTTGTTAACCGCCGAATCTAAGATTCGATCAAAGTTGACGTTCAATAACTTGACCATCTCTTACTAGAAAGAGAATCTATCCCATTTCTCTTGATCCGAAGATTTAGAGAGTCATTCCTGAGGCATAGGGTAGAACTTCCTCGTTGAATGTTGCATACGCAGATGCATCATCTTAACTAATAAGATGGATGGGAAACCATTGACTGATTCTAATGAATTCGACCGAGTCAAACTCTTTAGGATGGTGTCCAAATCTCTATTGCAGAGAATCGTGGCATTGTCAGATTCTGACTTCAGATAACACACCCATGTTGATTCCAACTGGTGCAGTGTTATCCTTCACAAACACTAATATATGTGTATATTCACTACTGTACTAAAATTGATATTCAGTCTACAAAAGACTTAACAATATTCTCGTCAACTCTACATATTGTAGAAATATATGACTTCCAAAGGACCGAGAGGTTTGGTTTTGTCCACAAAGGACATAAGCCTTGACAAATATCCTGTCATAAGTTCATAAGGCAATACCCTTCTGTTTCGAATGAATCCAGACTCCGTTTGTTTTGCAAGAAAGTCTCAGGGAATCACCCCTATTTTCTGTTTTTGAACAAAATCATGCAATACTAAGTGGTAAGAGAGTCCAAGGGCTGATTAACTCTCTACTTCTTAGGGAATTACCCCTAGACCACTCAAGCTTTGCTCTGAAAGATAAACTTTCCTATTCATTCTACTCTTTTCCATGTAGATCCAATTACTCCCACCGGGCTTGAGACGCCTCGGTGGTTCTACAAGAGTATGAATAGAACCGAGTACCGAACTCCATTCACAGGGGTTATGGCTATTAAACCAACCTCTATTATCGATTCTATCTCGCTCACAAAAGAGCCATAGGTCATCAATCGATCCTCGGACTACAAAGTCCATGAGAACTCAGAATGGGTAATGGATAAACCATAATCCCAATACTTACCGGGTGGATCAAATTCGATCTAGTTTATTAGTGTTTAGTGTTATCACCAACAACCAATGTTGGATGTGGTCTGATTTTAATCAGTTAGTAACTACCTTGAGTAAACGTACTTCAAGGTTCAAGGTTTTGCTGTTCATGGACTCTATCAGAAAGGATACAACAAATATAACCGCCTTCCCGATTTCAAGAATCCTATATCTAACCTTTATACACAATTGGTTAAAAAGATATATCATGAATGGTCATTGACCGAACGTATGCACGAAATTCCCAGTCTTACCTTCAAGCACCGTGTGCTAAATGCTTATATTTACGGAAGTGGGGTGAACCGAATCCACACCTTATCCATAAATTCCAAAGCATATTCTAGGTAGACTTCTCGGTCTTATATTTCAATGTAAACCATTATTTTTCTTCCAATATCTTTATTGAGTTAAGCAGTGTATTGTAGCACATCTAAAAACAATATAAGGCAATTTAACGGTTTCTCACTTAGTGAGAACAAGTCACAATGAGGCAGGCTGAGCATCAGTCTCGAGGACTATGAATGGCCTATTCTGAGTATATAATACTCTATCTCTGTTGAAAACAGAGAAACCTCAAAATATTTTGGATAAACTTTCCGGAGTGTTTGAATAGTTATCAGACAAGAAGTCACTACTCGGAAGCTCCTACTAGCTTGTATCTTTCATCAGACCCCAAAGGTCGTCATGAACAAGCTATGTTACTTCTTTATAATCATTATCATTTCCCGATTAAAAGGAAACTTAGTCATTGAACTTTGACACAATATAACCAGACTGGGAGAAAGGAATCACCCTGAGCCAGTCTTCAGGTCTTGTCTTTTAGGGACTATACACTAACTATGGAATATGAAGAAGCGTTTATCTAAATATAGAAACCAATTGCTTTTAATAGTTCTTAAGATGTGTTTTATATACATATTTCAGTAGCTTGTAAGTGGTTTTGACTTTATCAAACAAAAGTCCGAGTCTTGGATTCAATACTACAAATGGTATATTCACTTTCTATACGACAAACAAATTATCGAATAGAAGGTAAATCCGTTCGTTCCAAAGAATCTTAAACAAAAAATAATTTTTCAGCGATATCCAAGGATTGAATCCGAGATTCATTTCCTTATATCACTCCCACTATTCTAGCTAAAATTAACTGCCCGTTGTTTATTCTTTTAATCGTTAAAAGCACTGCTACCTTGTTCTTCCAAAGAACTTAGCTCGAGAAAAAATCGCCAAGGATTCATAGGTTGGTGATCCAAAATCACCGTCCTTATCCTATGATTTTTAGTTAATTAATTTTCGTTCGACCTTAAAGTTTTCTCAATTTAGATGACTAACACTTTTAGACATCTTCTCCCATTCTTGACTTTCCGTGAATAGAAACAGTCTTGAACCAGCGGTTCAATTGAGTAGACACTACTCTTGAACCGTGGGATGTCTGTTTCGAGTGTTACTTGTCGGGACTTCTCGGACTTTTTAATATACCAGAAAAAACAACAAATCATAACATTAAAGCTCCCACTAGTTTATCCGTTCTAAATACCGTCTAACGAGCAATGCTATATTTTTATGATTTTCCAATTTTTTTCGATTAAAAAATCTTTCGTACATAGTTCCAATGTTTCCAGAAAAACAACAAATCATGGAACTCCCACTAGTTCATCGATTCCAAATATCGTCCAACTAGCGACATTTCATGACTTTCCAGTTTTTCAATTAGAACGGTTACGTGTGTAGTCAGTTACACTTTTCTATTGTTCTAGAAAAACAACAAATCATAAAGCTCCCACTAGTTCATCGATTCCAAATATCGTCCAACTAGTAATGATTTTCCGATTTTTCAATTAGAAAATTACTCGTGTAATCACTACACACTCAAAATTCACTAGAAGAATTTCAAAGTCCGAAATCACCTTTGATCAAACTAAGTTTGTCTTCCGTTTGACACGAATTACACCAGTGACATACCTATATGTCACTCTGGTTTTAAAAGGCTTAAGAGAAAATATCTCTTTCAAAAATAATTGCATTATCGATTAACTAGTTCAACGTCCTAGTTACTTTCCACTTTTTAACGAAGTCAATACTAGTCAATTATTAATTTTTAAGCAATTTAGTAAGGGATATAATGCTGTAAATAAAATGACATATACTAATTCAAGTTAACACTACTATATTAGTTTATTTTAGGAATTGTAAACTAAAATTAAGTCTACTCTACCATTCCAAGGTTTTAACCTCGCATCTCAAGCCGCACGTAGGGTAGGTCAAAGAGATGACGGTTAAATCGAGACAATCTCATCAATGAATAACTTGTGAGAATCGAACATCCCACGAGAATCAAACATCCCTTTATTCATTGACTACCTTCCTTTTTTAGCCTAGATATTATGAAGAATATCCTTGATGAGTGTGACCTACTATATCGGATCTCTTAGTACGCCCGAGTGTGCCGTCGTAGGATAGGTCGGTGACCCGGCGAGTACCGGAAATCCTATCCTTTCGGAGACCAAGCCATGAATGTTGATAGGGTGAACACCATCCATAGGGGGACAAAATCAAATCACCGCGAGGCGTCACCCTTCTCTCACTTACTTGTATCTATAGTAGAGGCCGTGGGGTTGGCTGTCGCCTCCACCGCTCCCACTCAATATTTTGGAAGTGGCGGTGGGTTAACTAACCACGTCTTTTTGATGTTAACATAAAAGCACATCAAATCAAGGATTCGAATGGTGTCGGTAACGTGAGCAAGCCTACCCGTCCTATTCGTTGGAACATATGTGACAATCCGGACGAAATCGGGTCAAGAGAGCCCCATTGAGATAAGAAGGAATCACCCCTCCGCTCGCTGGTGTAGCTTAGTCTTGCCGGATCCCCGTTCATACATCACACTAGGAGGGTTAAGTCGGTCGAGCGAAGCTCAGTTGACCACCCAACCTATAGGCGAACCGTTTTTATCTAAGATTTATTGTTCTTTTACCATCATACAATCTCGTAGACACTACGAATCGAAAACATTATCTCGTTTGGGCTTTTAAGGCGGTTCACCGAGAACACACACCGAAAAGGCTTAACGATTTCCTAACCCGTCCTCAGATCTTTAATTAGTTACTAAATTAATTAATTACCACGTATTAATTAAATTTCAACTAATTGCACGAGTTTGTATACATGCCTATTTTAATTACCAAAATTAAAATTCTACATGTATGCATGGAGTGGATTTATGATATGATGCATGCCATGGCAATTCCGATTTTATATCTATTTTATGATCAAACACATAAAAAATCAATTGCGAAAAATTTAAACACCGAGATGGATCGTTGGTACCCCCGACTAACCTATTTTCTAAGGAAAAGTAAAAAAAATTATCTAAGTCTTCAAATCTCGATCTTCGATCTTGATCTTGAAACTTCCGGACCTCGAACCTTCGATCTTGACACGAACCACGAACCACGAGGGGAGGAGGCCAATATTCATTTCGAGAGTGGAGATCGCCGCCTACTTGTCCTGGAGGCTCTCCGGCCGGGGCGTAATATACCAAAATATTATAAAATTGTGTTTTTTTTTTTTTTTTTTGTTTAACAATACACGGCAGCTTAAATTTTTTTTTTTTTTTTTTTTTTTTTTTTTTTTTTTTTTTATCAAACAGGCCTTTCGGCCAAGGGTTGGTAGAAAAAAAATAAAAAAATAAAAAAATAAAAAATAAAAAATGTGACGCTTAGCAACTTTGACAATTTTGCCGCATAATCAATTAGGGCTGCCGCATAAACAATTTTGACAATTTTGCCGCATGCAAATTGTCGATTTGCCGTGAAAAAAAAAACAAGCCCCTCTCCTTTTACCTTATGTTCCACCATATTGATGATCTTGAACACCATAATCTTACGCTGCCTTGTTCTAATCAATAAATAAATACAAAAGGTACTACCTTTTACAATTTATCGCGTATTTACATAAAATAAATTACACATCCTATCGCTCAATTGATGCTAATCAAAAGAGCTATAAAATAGATCTACGGAAAACAATACCAACCCCAATCCATCTCTTCAAACCACAACAATCGCAACATAAAAAAATAAATAAACATGCATTCGCCCCTATAAAAAAAAATTGGGACAAAAATCTACATGTTTTCCACTCCTAGATCTAATATTTTATACGTATAAATATAGATCACCAGCGCATCGATACCACTCGTTAGTAGTAATACCATCCATAACGGAAACTTGATTTAAGGATCTAGATCATAATTTACACGTAATAAAATAACTAGATCTACTCTACAAGGGGTTGTAGATCATACCTCTTGGATCTCAAAATCCAAGTAGAAGAACCGCAATAGGAAGAACGAAAGAAAGTATGAAGAGCACCACGATCTTCCGCGACGTGTGATCCAAGCAACTCCCGTGGAAGGAAATCCTCGTCTCGAATCCTTCCGATATGCTACCCGGAAAACCTCCAAGATTTTCCTCCTATCCCCCTTGGCCGAATTTTATTCTTCTCCTCTCTAAAAGGTGAAGTCGAAAATAAAGGTGAATTTTAGCAGTACAATGCTAGGTCGACTCACATCCAAGTGTATCATGAGTCATGTACTCATAATACACTTCGAGGGGCCACATGGGAATTAAGTCCAAAGGACTACACCCCAAAAGGCAACGTTTGCAAGGGAATTAAGTCCATAAGACTACACCCTAGACAAATAATCAACAACTAGAAAGACATTCAATTGAAAAGCATATATTGAAATTCAAAAATCAAAATCAAAGTGCAAAATTAAGGAGTTTCAGAGGTCGAATCACAGATTCGACTCGACAAAAATCACATCAAGATCAATAAAAGTTGTTACAACCAGATCGAATCAAATTGTTTAAAAAAAAAAACAAAAACAAGAAATAAGATCATCAAGCCGCAGGCTGATTTGAGGTAGAGGCAGCGGGGTCGACTGGATCACCCGACTCGAGTTTCTCACCTCCATCCCCCTCTAGAACAGAGGTCACATACTTGTCATATAAAGACACACCAGCCTTGAATTCTGTGAAGTATCGACCATATCGAGGGATGGCCTCCGGATCGTACAAGTATGCCTTCTCGATGCTTGAAACTTCAAAGTCGGGGAGGACCATCTTGACCTGATCCAATGCATTTGAGAATCCCCCCTTCATGGCCTGACTCATCAGCAGTGCCAAGTCATTCTCGAGCTCTTCAGATGTCAGGAAATATTTTTAGGCCGCCTCCAGACGAGTCGTGAAGCTATCGACCTCAAGCTGAAGGTCGTCTCGAGCCTTGATAGATCCAGCCAACTCAGCTTTCGTTTGATCGAGCTCCGATCTCACATCCGCCAGCTCTGACCTTACCGTCGCTAGCTCAGCATCCCTATAGGATATATCTTTTGCGCTTTAGACGGATCGTCTCGAGCCGCTTTGCCAGTCGACTCGGTTGACGCGTCGATCATCCAAATTTTGTTCGCTTTGGCTTTCGCTTCGATGTCGAGGTCGGTCTAGCGATGGTTTCTTTCTGCTCCTCCAAAGTCTGCCGATGGGGACTCACCTGCATGCTTCATGGCCACTTTAGCTGCAAGCCGAGTCTGCAAGGGAGAGCACTATTAATATTGGAAACAGACAAAAGTCCCAAAGTTATAAGGGAAATAAAAGGAAGACTTACAGCTCGGTGGCTTTTCATGAAGAAGTCATGCAGCTCTTACGGAGTCATGGCTTCCATCTCTGCCACACTCATCCCAGGGATCGGGTCGGAGGAGCTAGGAGGAGCGAGGTTACGAGTTTCCTTCCCGACCCCATGCCTCACCTCGGTTGTCTTCTGACGCTTCCTCGGGCCGAGGCTATCTTCAGCCTGCTCGGTCACCCGAGCCTTGTCAGGTTGATCTCTAAGAATTTCGGATGTCGACACAGGTGTTGAAGCTCGGGCCGGAGTCCTCTGACCTCCAGAGACTATTGCACTGCACACGTGTTTCATAGATCCGATACACGCGCCTTGAATCTTCTTAGGTCTGCCTTCTTCGGGTCGCACTCGCCTAACGTCCAGCTTTGAAAAGAATTCCACCGCACACAGAGAAAGATAGACATCAGTGCACAGTCAAAAAGAAACATGTATAGAAAAAAGTAAAAATACAGAAGTGTAGCAGCTCGATAGAATGAATAAATATCCTACACAAAACTCGAACGTCTTCATCGAGTTCTAAGTAAGCGCCCGGACCAGCCGTCTCGACATTAGCAAAAGGGTATAAATAATGAAGGTTTCACGTTGCGACGTCGGGGTTAACTCTCTCGATAATCCTACACTCTTTGGGGGCATCCGAGTCGAGCCTATCATGCCACTTCCTATGCCTCTTAAACCAAGTGTGGATGTCGACGCTCTCTAATCCGTGACGGATAAAGAAAAAATGGGGCTTCCACTCGCCCTGTGACGATGTCACACTCCTCACGAATTCTGAGACCAGAGGACGTCTCTGGAAAGTATACCAGCCCGCATCTTGCAGGCCTTGGATAGCATAGCATTGACAAAACAGGCGGACTGAGAACTCGACCTTGGTGATCCGACACGCCAATACGAATCCCATAACACTCCTAACTCCGTTTGGGGCGAGCTGGGTGATTCAGATCTGGTAATGTCGGAGGACCTCTATGAGAGACGGGTCGAAGGGAAACCTTAACCCCTCCTTCAACTGTGCCTCGTATATGGAACAGAACCCAGGGGAGGGTCACAAGCGTATTGAAATTGACCATGCGAAACCATAATGTTTTCAGATGAATATGGAATGCCGTATCTTAGACAGACGGCTTTGGATTTCTCTTGAGTCAGATTGGATATACAACCATAAGGCCTTTGAACCTTCATCCTTGTTTGGCATTTTGCAGCAGGTCGAGAAGACGATTCTTCTTCTCCTCCCTTTCCTTCTTCTTCTCCGGCAACTCTCTCACCGGAAGCAAGTGGTTGTTCAGAAATCGTTTTCTCTGTCGATTCCTCTTCAACTACAACAGGCTCTTCCCTATTTTGAGAATCACTCTCACTACTAGACATGGAATTGGGAAAAGATGCAAGAAATAAAAACAAGAAGAATTTGAAGAAGAATTTGAGAAAGATTAGGGCTTACTTGCTATTAGGGAATAAGGCGGGTAAAGAATGACAAATGAGAGACTTCAAAGCCTTGGACTCCTTTTATGCTCCTCAATCGTGAAAATGATTTGAAAGGGCAGGGTTTAGGGCAGTTATAGGGCTTAAGACACGATAATCAAGGATAGTGGGCCAAAAAAACACTTCGTTTCAGAACCCATTAGTCTTGACGATGTGGACGTCATCCTACGACAACCTACCTCGGTTAGAGAGACAGCTGTAATCCCACCTAAAGAAGACCACATGTCTAGAAGATAATTCAAGTTTTCAGATCCGACCTCAGCATACGATATGAGCTTCTCTCCGATCTGGGGGGCTTATGACGATACGGGGTTTCCCCCTCCACATGGAATTATCTATTTGGTCCAGCTGGCATGTGGAAAAGTCCAAGTTTATTACCCACCTCGGATCGAATAAGATACGAGTCAGAGAAGACCACAACAATTAGCAGATTCTGCAAGTGTCCCACCTTGAACACCCATGTCGGTGTTATCCGAGTCGATGCATGAGTTCCAGCCCAGATTCCTAAGCCCATTATCCAGAGGGTTACTTGGGCAAGGGTCCAGGCTTAGTAAAGGGTATTTATGTCAATAGACTAAACCGTCCTAAGTTTAGGGCAGAAGAAGGACAAGTACCTATAAATACATCATTCTAGGAACTACGTAAGGCTTGATTCCTGGACTTGAGACAGGATACGTAGGCAATCCAAGATACATTCTTGGACTCGACCATATAATACCAAAAGCAACATCTTTACTACATTTCTAGCCATTCGATCCCTTTCTGACTCATCCTTAGATTACACGTGGCCCTGTTAATCCGGTGGTGCATTATTTAGCATCATCATCTGACATGCAGACTTAAGGAGTTTGCCTTTTGCAAACTTTCTGAGTCTGACCTGCAGATCTCAGTTCGAATTGTCTAACTTGCAGACTTAAGGAGTTTGCCTATTGCAAACATTATGAGTCTGACCTGCAGAGCTCCATTCGAATTGTCTGACCTGCAAACTTAAGGAGTTGGCCTTTTGCAAACTTTTCGAGTCTAACCTGCAGAGCTCAGTTCGAAGTCTCTTTTAGGGAGGTATGAATTTGTCCTGCAAATCTGGATATACCATGCTTATATATGATGGAAAATAAAATTTTATTAAAATAATCTAATGTTTCCTTACATCTTATTGAAGAAGACGATACTAAAAATGAGAATTAACATAAGTTTGGGATCATCCTGAACATAGAACTGTGCAAGTTATTGGCGTTCGGCTTGAGGTATGGTCCTCGCCACTTGCATCGCCTAGCCAGTATGCTCCTTGCCATGGACCTTAACAACCTTATAAGGTCCTTCCAATTTGGATCAAGCTTACCTTGAGGGCCCCGCTCGCTTTCTTTCTTCTTCCTCAAGATTACTAGATCCACTTCTTTGAAGTAGGTTTGCTTAAATTTGGAGTTGTAGTGTTGAGCAATATTTTGCTTATACTTGGACATTCTAATGAAGGCCACATCTCTAGCTTCTTCCAACTCATTTTTGGAGTGTCTAAGTTCAGCTTCCTGATCTGTTTTATTAGAAAGTTCGGACCATGGGAATGGGAGACAGATTTCTGCTGGAATGACTGCTTCACATCCATAGGCTAAGGAGAAAGGTGTTTCTCTCATAGCCGAGTTCAGCATGATCCTGTACGCCCATAATATGTTTGGCAAGTGTTCTGTCCAATTTTCTCCTTCTTCTTCCAGTCTCTTTTTAGACCAGTTTTGATTTGCCTGTTTGTTTGTTCTACTTTCTGTTTGCCCAAGGATAGCCAATGAGGCGTGAAGTCCTACGTGATGCCCACTTCGGTACACCATTCTCTCGTTTCTATCTTGAATTGATTCCCATTATCTCGAGATTAGAGAATTGGGTATACCATATCTCGCAAATTATATTTTTCCAGAGAAATTTACGGATAGCCTTGGGTGTGATCAAAGTTAAAGCTTTAGCTTCTACCCACTTTGTAAAATAATCAACTACTACAACCAAGAACCTGATTTTACCTGGAGCTCGGAGGAGTGGTCCGACAAGATCTACGCCCTATTGATCAAAAGGCCAAGGAGAAACCATAGGTACCATTGTCTCTGAGGCTTGATGAGACAAGTTACCGTGTACCTGACATTATTTGCACTTCAAAATGAGCTCGTTTGTGTCACTTTACATGATCGGCCAATAATATTCGAACATACGGCACTTCCTTGCTAGAGTTTGGGCTCCAACATGATTTCCACAAATTCTTAGGTGAATTTCTCGTAGGAGATAGTTTCCCTCATCTTTTGAGGCGCATAAGAGCCATGGAGATATAAAATATCTTCTATAAAGAATGTCATTAAATAAGGCATACCTGCCTGCCAAGAACTTTAGTACTCGGGTTTGAGATCTATCTGTTCAGGGTCAAATTATACGATTTTTAACGATATATTTTATATCAATTTTCCCCATATTCTTATGATTTTCATAGAAATCAAGCTTTATATTGAAATATTGAGTAAATGATATTTTTAATGGGTTAATTCCAAAACGTAGCGAATTATGTGCATAAATGATGATTTTATATCATTTTGGAATTATATTACATTTTGGTTTCATTTGATCATTATTTAGGAGCCTACAAGTGTTCAAGTTTGGATGTGACAAGTGGCAAAAGGATAAGATCAAGGAGGACAAGTTATGAATCATCTAGAATATCCAAGAGATAAGGTTTGTTACAATGGATAAGGATGGGGTGTTAAGAGATAAGGACAAAGAATCATCGGATTAGCTCAGCACAGGCGGAACTGGAGTTCAAAAGCTCAAACTGGCGTTCTGGAGTTTGAACTGGCGTTCAACATTTGAAACTGGCGTTCAAGGCTTGGAAATCAATACTGAGAGCTCAGAAGAGAGCTGGAACTGGCGTTCTACATGCCTGAACTGGAGTTCAAACTCTGAAACTGGCGTTCAAGATCTCTGCCACTGATTTCCTATAAATACTAGCAGATCCCAAACCTCATAAGGAATTAATTATTCGACATTTTACATCAGAAAACACTCAGAGCAGCCGCATCTTTTAGGAGCTTTCAGGCAGGTCACCCGAGCCTTGTGCTCGGGTGATCCGGGTTAGATTAGGTGCTTTAATTTCTTCTCTTTTTTATTCTTGTTTTGCTGATTTTTGGGGCTTGAGCATGTTCAAGCTTTTGAACCCTTTTCATCAGGTTTTTCTATTCTTTAATCTAAGTTTGTTTGTATGATCTTTATCTAAAGGTGTATCTTTTCTATATTTATTTGTCATTGCAATGCATATCAAAAGATCGTTGCTTGTTGATGTTTAATTTGATGAGAGTCATGTTAAACCGTAGATCACCATAGAAAAGATGTGATTTTTAACCTTGACATAACGAAAGTTGATAGGTTGATTATCTAGGTTATTAGATTGAAAGATCTTACACCTCGTTTTGTATCGTTAATCTCTATAGATCGAAGATGATGAGATTGATAGGCGAATTACTACAAAGTAGGATTCATACCTTTGTGAGGTGAACCACATCTTTAATTAATCATCATGAGATAATCTTAGAGAGGAGATAGAGGGATTTGTTGGATAGGAGGATTTTGTTTGTTCAACTGTTTATCCACCATGATCATCTTCGTTTATTTATTTCATAGTTAGTAGTTTTATTTCGTTTTTATCGTTTTTATCCTTCCTGGCTTTGGACTAAAAATCCTCTGTCCAGTTTATTTTCCGCTTTATTTTAGATTTAGTAATAACTAGTAGTAACAATTGGAAAGATTAATGAAATTAGATTCAACATCCCAATTCCCTGTGGATCGACCCCTTACTTATCTCGATATACTATCAACTACCCGGTGTTTGGCCGGTTAGGAGTTAGTTTTGCATCTAAGTTAGGGTTTATAAATTTTCTTTTGTTTAAATGATGCAAAATCTTCTCAACACTATCCATGGGAAGGATTCCATTCTATAAGTAGGACAAAATTGGGTCCATCCCTGTGTTTTTCTTAGTAACCGGCCGAACCTCACTCTTAGCATATCTCTGTTCTATTAGCTGCTCTACCGGAACTTTCTTATTCGACACGAAGTTATATGCTAACTTTGAAAGTGCATCATCCCGTTTGTTCTGGGACCGAGAAACTGCTTTCGATCTGGGCCATTGAAAATTTTGAAGTAATGATTGAGGTACACTAAGTATTTCTTAATGGGCTCTTCCTTTGGCTCATATTCTCCCTTGACATGATTTACCACGAGCTGGTAGTCACTAAACACTTGCAAATTTCTTGCTCCAAGTGTAATCGCTAATCTGAGCCCGGTAATCAGGGCCTCGTACTCTGCTTCATTACTTGTTGCTTGGAACTTGAAACGTAAGGCATATGGAAATTCCTCGCCTTTTGGACTTATGAGCAAGAGGCCTGTCCCTGCCTTATCTTTACTGGTTGCACCGTCCACGTACATCGTCCAAAACATGGTTTGGTTCATTGGATGTTCTTGTTCGATACTTATTGCTGTTCCTTCAGTTAAGAAGTCTGCTAAAGCTTGGGATTTGATCGCAGTTCGGGGTTGGAAGTCCAGATCATACTCTGTGAGCTCCACCGCCCGCTTTGCTAAACCTCCTGATGTGTCTGGCCGTTCTAATATCTGCCGTAATGGCTTATCCGTCACCACAGTTACTGGGTGTGCTTGAATTTATGGCCTCAGCTTCCTTGAAGCTTGTAACAAGGCCAATGCTAGCTTCTCTGCATTAGTATATTTGACTTCTGGTCCATGCAGAGCTTTACTTACATAAAAGATCGGTCTCTGCACATTGTCTTGATCCTTGACCAGGACTGCACTGATTGCCTCTTCAGAAACTGCTAAGTATATTAACAAGGTTTCTCATTTCTAAGGAGAAGTCAAGGTTGGCAGCTCGACCAAGTAAGATTTTAAATCATCAAAGGATTTTTGGCTCTCCTCATTCCACTGGAATGGGCTTGTCTTTCTCAGAACCTTGAAAAATGGCAAGGCAAGCTAAGCCGATCTGGATAAGAATCTGTTCCGGGCAGCCATACGCCCTGTTAATCGCTGCACCCCTTTGACACTTTTTGGTGGTGGCATAGTCCTCAAGGCGTCAATCTTGTCCGAAGTTGCTTTAATTCCTTCTTTGGAGATCATGTATCCTAGAAATTTACCTGACCCCAAATGTAAAATTTTTGGGGTTGAGTTTCATCGGCGTCTGTCTTAGTATGCTACATACTTCTCTGACGTCAAGTAAATATTGCTCAAGAGACCTGCTCTTGATCCGGAGGTCGTCTACGTACACTTCTATGCACCTACCGACATAGTTACTGAAGATTCTGTTCACGGTTCTTTGGTATGTTGTCCTAGCATTTTTTAGGCCGAACGGCATGGTGATGTAACAGTAGGTGCATAAATCTATTGTAAATGAAGTCTTTTCTGCATCTTGAGGATCCATGACTATTTGATGGTACCCCTTGTACGCGTCTAATAAGGTAAATATTTCAAAACCAAGAGTTCAGTCCACTAACCTATCGATCTTGGGTAAGGGATAACAATCCTTTGGGCCGGCTTTGTTCAGGTCGGTGAAGTCCACGCATATTCATCAACTTCCATCTGGCTTCTTTACTAGAACTGGGTTGGCTTGCCTGTCCTAATAAACCACTTCTCTTATGATGCCTGACTGAGGTAGCTTCTGTACTTCCTTCTCTATTGCTTCCATTCACTTCATATCATAGTGCCTTTTCTTTTGCCGAACTTGCCTCCTGTTTGGGTCAACGTTGAGTCTATATAACGCTAGCTCAGGAGACGAACCTGGCATATCCTCAATTTCCACACAGAAACATCTCTGAACTCTTTCAGCACCTTAACAAGGGCTTCCTTATGCTATTCTGGGATCCAAGATCCAACTTTTATTGTTAAGTCTCTTTGATCTTCCCACTAACAAACTACTTCAATTCTGTCTTCTGAGGACCAACTTTCCTCATCTTCTAGTAATAGTTCTTCTACCAGGACCTGCTATACCATGATCTTTCTATTGACAGTGGTCGTGTAGCAACTCCTGGTTGCCTCCACATCACCTTTAATTTCCACTGTTCTTCACAAGTTGGAAATTTCATGCTGATGTGAGCTGGGGAGATCACAGCTCGGAGGTCGATCAGGGCAGGTCTTCCCATGATGACATTGTTTGCTGACGGCTCCTTAACAACCATATAGTTTACCATAAGGGTCCTGCCTCTTGGTTTCTTTCCAAAGATAGTGGGTATTCTGATCATACCCAACGGATGATCTAGTGGCCTGGCAAATCCAAATAGGGGAGCTGATACAGGTGCCAGCTCAGTGTCCATTAACTTCATATATTGGAAGACAATATAGTATAGTACATTGACTGTGCTTCCCGTATCATCGCATATACGTTTTACTACATGCTTGTTTATCACAACTTCAATAACTAACCCTGCATTATTAATTACCAAAGGTAGAGAGTCCTTTAGACCAGAAGTTACCTCTCTAGAGAGTCTTTGTCTTTTGTTGGAGTCGATAGGGCGTGAACATTCTCACGCCTTGTCCTCGCCTCGTGCTTTGTTGTTCGGACCTCCTAAGATCATGTTGATTGTGTTAACCAAACGATTGTCCACCCGCCCCTCTGCGTCGGGTGATGGAATTCTCATTTGTCGAGGCTCGTCTCGACGATCATGATCTTGATTATAGTTTCTTCTTCTAAACTCTCTTCACCCCAAAGGTTTTGAGTTCTGAGATCGGTTATGACCTCATCCAACTTTCCTTCCATGACGGTAGCATCAATGTCTCTTTGAAGATCCCGGCCTTGTTCGAATCATGTCCAATGTTGTTGGTCCCTTGGAAAGGCTAACACAAGTTTAAAAGGGGGGTGAATAAACTTGTCACCAAAAACTAGATTTATCACAATTAAGGTTCGCTTTTAACTTGTGTGGAGTGGAGTGACTATCTGAGTCTAAGTCAAACTGGCTTACAACAAACTGAGTCAACCGGTAGTGGATTTAAGTTTAAGCCCTTATCTGGATCTTGTTGATTCTATATGAAAAAGCTAAGTATGCAAAATCGAATTACGTGAATGTCGACAGAACTGTGAGTAAGTATAACAATCGATTTAGAATTTTGTATAAACAAAAATAAATCTTTGTATAAGTAAATGATCGAATGTAAATGCGTAAAGTAAGTAGAGCAAGAATTATAGTGGTTCCAGGTGGTGTAATCCTATCACCCACTCTTCCACTATGATGTAGGAGGAAAATTCCACTAGAACTGCTATTACAAAAAGTCCCAAACGATAGTCCTTGACTAATCCCTAGTGTCACTATCTAAAAAAAATCAATAAATAGGTCGGATTGCTGCTTTCCAACTGCTTGAACCACAGGTCCTTGGAGGGTTGTATTGCCTCTTCATCAGCTACCACCACAACCACAGTCTACCCGACTGCAAATGACAACTGTCCTTGGAAAATCCTAGACCGGATTGCTTCATAGTCTAAACCTTTGATTCAGAATCAAAGTTGGGCTGAGAAGCAATAAATTGGTTCTTGCTTGTGGTTCTTCAAAGTGTCAAATTTCGGATATGATCGATAAAGCTTGAACACTTGAAGAAATCTGGAAATGATCTTGTTGAGCGTAGATATTGATAGCAATTCGGTTGAACTAGACTTGTGGACAAAAACGCTTCTAATCTTATTAATTCGGGTGTTTGATTCTTGATGCCAAGTCCTCAATCTATAGTGTGAGGTCCAACGTTCATCTTGCTTGAATTTGAATTTTATCTATGTCTATATTTTCAGATGTCAAGTGTCAGTGACCGTTTTGACCTGTCAGTTCTTTATCCAATTAAAATCCTTGATTTGTAACACTCGAATGTACTTTCAGGTTCTTTGATGGCTGACTATAAAACTTAGTGTCCTGTTCAATTTTAAACTGAGTGTGTCAGTTTTCAGTTTGTTAACTGATTTAGAGCATTAACTGAGTTTTTACTCTTCTTCAAAACTTAGTACTCCATTTATCTTATTTTATATGACTGAATCAGATTACACCATTCCTTATACAAATCATCTAAGATATCATTGTCCTTATGATTCTTAGGTCTTCATTAAGATCCAGAAAGTCAGTTCAAGCCATCACAGACTTACCTGATTTCTAACTTTACAGTCTCGTCTTAAGTCTTCATAACTGAGCCTGAACCCTCAGTTTTTCAAACTTCTACAACTCGATCCATTGTCCTCGAGTTCTTCATATACTGAGTTTGTTCCCTCAGTTCTTCATTTAGATATGTCAACCGAGTCTGTGTCCCTCAGCGAACTTACCTTCTTCAGTTCTGAGTACGACTTCAGTTATTAGGTGTACATCTTCAGTTTTATGTCATGTTCGAGCTTTTCTAGATGATTTCCGGTTTTCGATTTTACGACACTTCTATCTATTACGATTAGCTTGTCCGATATAACCTATACAATTATCAGACTCTAGTAAAACCTACACATTTAGTTCTAGACATATTTTAGCTTTTCACTATAACAACTATTTTCAACACTTCATCAATGGGGTGTAAACAAATATGTAACTAAATAAGATGAATCATCATCAAAACTAAAATTTTATTTCCAACAATTTATCCCTTTCTTGATGATTCCAAAACCTTCCTTAAATGAAAAGCTTAATGATATTGAGAATGCAAAACAAGGTAAAACTGGAAACTGGACTTCATTAAGATTGCAAAAACTGGAACTAGTTGAACATTTGATAATAAACTGAAATAAAAGCTAAACAGCTATCTGTGGAACTAAGATAAATTTTCTTTCCTTATCATCAAGACGAAAATCATTTTCTAGCTTAGAGTCTTCCTTGTGAAATGTTCTGAGATAATCCACTTGGCTTGTTAGCTTCCACCTTCTCCATAGAGCTAACTTAGGAAGATGTCTTTTATCCTTATAGTAGTCTATAAATTCTGCAATATCAGTCTTCATCTGTTCTCTCTTATCTTTGATTTGAAGCTTCTCTTCAATCCTCTTCAGTTTCTTGTAATTGGCCATTTTCTGATTATGATAGAGATCAGATAGGAAATAGACACGAGATTTTTCATAAGTTTTATCTCTTTATTTTTCCTTGACATTGTTATGATCAACAACAAACTTCATCCACAGATCTTGTGTCAGAGTAGCTCTCCTATCTCTAGGTTTACTATACTTTTCAATGAGCTGCTCTTTAGATAGTTCATTCACATTTCGAACATAAGGATCTGCTGCTGATTTGTATAACTTCAATTCAGCTTCAAGCTTCAGCTTTTCTTCTAGTAACCTCAGCTTTTCTTCTTCAACTCCCCCCTTTTTGGAATCATACAACTGAGTAATCAAATGTTGAGTTTCCATTTGGTCCACTGAGATATCTATCTGAAAAGTAAGAACTTCTTTGAGCTGAGTTTCTAACCCATAGATTCGCTGATTTAGGTGCCATTCTTCTTGAGCGTGAATTTCTCTATCTTCCATCGATATAGTCTCAAGTTTCTCTTTTAGACTGAGAATTTCTGAAACTGAGTTTGAAGTGGATTTCTTGATAGTATCCAACTTAGTGTGAACTAAGACGTCAGTCTTCTTTCTGTAATCCAAGTATCCAGAAATTTGTGACAAGAGACCATTATACTCTTCTTTTTGGTTGGGCATAATCTTCAAATTTTCTTGTACCTTGCTTAATTATTCTGTTGTAAGCTTCTCGGATGGATCTTTGTTAAGGGAAAAATTCATAGATATTTTTATAACTTTTTACCCCACTTCTGATATCATTTTGAGCATTATTATATCATTTCGAGTCATAAATTCCTTAGATTTATCTAAGTATGTTAGTAGTAATAATTATGTAAAATATCGTATTTTTATAAGTTTTGTACCGGTTTAGTAACCGGAGAGTCGTGTCGGATTTATGCTTGGTATTTTGTGCTTTATTGCAGAATTATAGGTTGACCAAGATTCCGAGTAACGATATATTTTGAGGCCTAAAAGATGGATTTTGAGGGAAAGAAGAAGATGCCACAAGTTTACGAGTTCAACGGATCAAATTTTCCTACGCGCTTCTACCGTAACCTGTTTTCGATGGAAATTTGACCCAGTTTAGAGGCATTTTCTGGAGAAGAGTTCTTGACGAAAGTTGTAGATACTAAAATGATCTTTCCAACGCATTTTGAATCACGTCAATCGGAGGTCTACAACTCAAGTTATGACTTTTTTACCGAACTGCTGGAATTACGGACAAACCGGAGATAATTTTAGCTCACATGGTTGCATGTTACTCCATGTGAAGACTAATGATGGCAATGATTCCTCCCCAACAAACTCCACATGCTAATACATGACTCACCACCTTCACATGCTAAAGTCATCATCACCTTCACATGCTTTTGGTGATTCACCACTTCTCCCCCAAATACACCTCCTCATATATCTCTCCTATATGAACTCCTCCATCTCCATTGATCTTCCTTGCCCCTTTCTTGGCCAACTTTGGCCGCCCCTCTCTCCTTCCTCCCATCCTTCTTCTTATTTTATTATGTTTGGGGCCTAGATATATATATATATATATATATATATATATATATATATATATATATATATATATATATATATATATATAATTATAATATCGATGTAATAACACGACTAGTTATCGTTTCATATATATATATATATATATGTATCTATTTATGTATTTATATATATAATATATATATGTTGTTATAATATCGTTTTCATTTCTGTTTTTTGTTTTGTTTCTTTTCTTTATTGTCTTTTATATATCTATATATATACGCTTATATATATATATCTATATACTTATATACTTATATATATATATATATGTATCTATATATGTATTTATATTTCGTTGTTATTTTCGTTGTCATGAGTGGTTAAGGCTCGGTGCTAGGACCAGCCTTGTGAAGCCACCCTCATCAGATTAAATAAGGATTTATGCATTTATTCATAAGATTTCTTGTTCTTCCTTCATGTTTAGACTTGTTTAAAGTGTAATGTAGTGTTGCATGCTGTTCGAATTTAGAAACACGAAAGTTGATAAATTCGTCGATTACCGTGAAGGGGAATGATAATATTCTTCCAACATACGTAAGTTGAGGGTGAATGTTGTTAGATTAGGATTTTTATATCCAAATCTTTGTTTCGTAAAATCTTTAGTTGTACCCTGTGGTAAACTAATCAACGGGCGCTAAATCCGAAAGAGAAAGTACCGCCTCTTTAGCATTATTAATCCAAGACTTACAAATGAATGTGTCTTTCTTGTTAATTTCGGTGGGATGGTGGAACAATGGTGCGTCTTAGTTGTTTTAATTATTATTTTTGTCTTTGTTCACTTTGGTATTTACAAACCACTTATCTCTTGGGTTCGACCTCGTACTCCTGTAGCTATCCTAACAATTGATCCGGTACTCTGCTGGTTAGAGAGTTAGTTTACCCACGGTTGTTTTCGAGTCTTTTATAAATTTAAATTTTGAAGGGTAGATTTTTCGCTCAACAGTTAGTTGGCGCGTTTTTCTCTCAACAATCTTCTACTTCTGCATCTTGGATTTTAGACTGAGTGTTATCTTCAATTATCATCAGTTGCTGATTATCGTTTCCTTCAGCTGCTTGCTGATTGTCAATTGTCTGGTTCTCAACTGGCAATTCTTCCTATTGAGTGACAGTTTGCTCTGCTTGTCCTTTAGGTTGATTTTCAGACTGCAAAACTGTACTCTTTTTAGCTTTCTTCCTTGAATTATCATCTTCATCATCATCCTTCCTCTTTATAGATGATGTGATCGATTCAGTTCTCTGAGCTATCTCTTTGAATCTATTGTAGCAGTTGGTGAGAAACTCATCCATAGGGAACAAGGCATATAAATCATTCACTTCAAGTTTCTCCAACAATAGCTTTTCTTTAGTTTGTAAAGTTTCCTTGATAGCTTAATGAGAGTCTTCAGTCTTGAGCTTTAACTTCATCAATTTGATAATCCTTTCAGCATCAAAAGTATAAGCTGATACTGATTTCTTAGCCTGTTGTTGCTAAATTGGCTGTTGCTGAGATTGCTGTGGCTTTTGACTGATTTGCATAGCAGAAACGTGTTTCTCTGATATCTTCTGCTGTAGGTGAGAAACAATTTCAGTAACCATACTGGTTTTATGTTTGACTTCAGTTGTCGGCTGATGTTCCCCCTCAGTTAGTGCTAATTGATTTGAATTATCTGGGAACAAACACTTTCCAATTGACTTTTCTTTCTTTGAGTCAGCTTTCCTCTTGATTCCTTTTTGCTGAGCAATCTGCTGAGACACAATTTTCTTATTGGCTTCAGGTTGGGAAGTCATTGAGGTTTCTTTCCTAGAATGGACTGGTGCTACACTTCTTGTAGATGCACCAACAGTTTGTTTTCCTTTCTTCCCATTGCCGAGCCTCTCAAAATAATGTTGTACAATTCCACTAAGTGTCTTCTTTAGACGAAATCTTCCTTCACTTTGTCTTCCTTCAACTTGGGCTTTGCTGACACTTGCTATTTCAGCCAAGTGTTGCTGTTTGATCTGATTGAACAAATAACCTGGCCATTTTAACTCAAGTTCATCCCATATGATGTTCATCAGATAAATCCCATCTTCAGATAATTTGCTAGGTCCTTTATATCGACCGATAACTTGTCTGCTTAACCATCTGCTGAGGAGTGCAAACTTAGGTTTAAGACTGAGAATAGGTGTATCAACAGTCGCTGGTTCCTTTGTTTTTGAGATTTGAGTAAGAAAGGCTTCTCTTTTAAGCGGCAAACATGCAAAGTCTATTGATTTCACAAGAGGTTTCTTGAAATCAAATAGCTGCCTTGTGATTTCTTCATTGACGATTATGCTTTCTCCTCGAACATCAGTCAACATGGAGTTCTTTATCAGTCTCATCTTTTCCCAGAACTGCAGAATTCCATCCAAGTCTCGATCTTTTTGTGCTTTTACTTCCAGGAGGTTCTGTAATCCCTATAGTTTCTTCATATTTTCACAAATATAGCTTGTGAGAAGAGTGCTGATACACATCTCTGTGAATTCATTAAAAGATAAACTATCCAACTCAGTAATGAGTCTTTCTTCTTGTATTTGTTTGGATGCAGCCATTGTAGAATAAAAAGTTTTTCTGGGATTTTTGAATTTTTCAGAGAGAGTGTTTGAAATTTCGGATGAGGAATAAAATTGGTAAAGATAAATTATATAGAGGGGTGGGGAAACTGGCGGTTGGTAATCTATGGACATGATCTTTGAAGATTTTGTACCAACTTTGCAAATTCTAAGATGGTTTGTATAATCAATGCATGTACTATCGCGACAAGAGTGAAGTGTACACGCAACAAATTCTGACATAAACTGCGGTAATTAAATGCGATGTAACTGTTGTCGGTATTATCCTTTCGACTTTTGACTTTCATTGACTGGATACAAACTGACTGAGATCAGTTCTAAGATTTGTTCAGTTCCATCAATTCTTAAGTTCAGTGGGTCAGTTTGAGATTGTTGATGTCAATGACTAATCTATCAAGTGAGCGCACCTAGCATGACAAAGATCAATCCTCTTGATGAATATCTGAGCATAAATTGACTTAACTAACTTTGATAATCCCCAATTAAGTTCTTAGTTTAGCAAACCTTTCTTTGTCCAATGGTTTGGTAAAAATGTCACCAAATTGATCTTCGATTGGGACATAGAGAACTATAACGTCCTTCTTCTCTGCATGATCTCTTATGAAATGATGTCTCACATCAATATGCATAGTCGTTGAGAGAAAAAATGGATTGTCAGTTATAGCTATTGCACTTGTATTGTCACACATTATAGGAATCAGTCCTTCTTCTATCCCACAATCTCTCAACTGTTGTCTGATCCATAAAACTTGAGCAATAACAGACTTCCAAATTATATATATTTAGCTTCAAATTTGTTGATGTAGAGATTGAGTTTTGCTTCTTGCTGAACCATGACACAAGTCTATTTCCTTGCAACTGACATGTGCCTAAAGTACTCTTTCTGTCCACTTTGCATCCGGCATAGTCTGAGTCTGAGTAGGATACAAGTTTGAATTCTCCTTCCTTTGAGTACCATATCCCAACTCCTTCTGTGTCTTTCAGATACTTTAAGGTTCTTTTAACAACAATAAGATGGCTTTCTTTAGGTCTTGTTTGAAATCTGGCATAGACACCAACTGCAAAGGATATGTCTAGTCTACTTGCTGTGAGGTAAAGTAGACTTCCAATCATTCTTCTGTAGAGAGTTTGATCCACATCTTTGCCTTCTTTGTCTTCATCTAATATGATATTAGTTCCGATCGGTGTTGCAATGCCAGCTGATTTTTCCATCCCAAAGTTCTTGATCAGTTCTCTGGTATACTTTGTTTGGTGAATGAAAATTCCATCATCCATTTGTTTGACTTGTAAACCGAGGAAGTAATTCAGTTCTCCCATCATACTCACTTGAAATTAGCTCTTCATTAAACTTGCAAATTTCTCATAGAGTAGTTCATTTTCTGATCCAAAAATGATGTCATCAACATAGATTTGAACTAGAAGAGTGCTTTCTTTTACTTTCATCCTGAATAAGGTTTTCTCGATAGTTCCTTTTGCAAAACCATTATCCACTAGAAACTGAGATAGAGTTTCATACCAAGCTCTTGGTGCCTGCTTCAGTCCATAAAGGGCTTTTCTCAGTTTAAAGACTTTGTCAGCTTGGTGTATAATTTCAAATCCTGCGGGTTGCTGTACATAGACTTCTTCTTCGAGTATCTCATTCAAAAATGCACTTTTAACATCTATCTGGTACACTTTGAATTTCTTGTGAGCTGCAAAGGCAAGAAATAGTCTGATTGCCTCCAACCTTGCAACTGGGGCATAAGTCTCGTCAAAGTCTATCCCTTCTGCTTGTGAGTAACCTTTTGCTACAAGTATGGCTTTATTTCTGACAATATTTCCTTCTTCATCAAGCTTGTTTCTGAAAACCCATTTAATGCCTATTATGTTAACATGATTGGGTTTGTCCACCAATTCCCAAACATAATTTCTCTCAAACACATTGAGTTCTTCTTGCATAGCCAAAATCCAATCTATATCATTTAGAGTTTCTTCAATTTCTTTTTGTTCAGACCGAGATAGAAAACATGCTATCATTGCATCTAGCTGATGTCTTCTCCGAACTCCTGCTTGAAAATCACTTATCACCTGTTCCTCAGGGTGATCTCTCATCCATTGATGTACTGGGGGTTCGATCGAAGGGGCTTCATTTTGTTGAACTGGTTCTTCTTGAGCTTGATCATTTTAGTTGGATCCGTTTCTTGTTATTGTTTAGTTGTAGGTTCTGTCACTGGCAACTGAGGCTGATCCTTATCTGTGGTTTCTGAGATCCTTAACCTACCACTATCAATGAAAACTAGTTCTGGAGTCTTTTCTGATTGAGGTTGACAAACTGGTTCTTCCTTGTCTTCAAATGTATCTCCAGTGAACTTTGGTTCATAAAAAACTACATGTATTGATTCTTCATGCTTAAGTGTCCATTTGTTTAATACTCTAAAAGCTTTACTGACACTTGAGTACCCCAGAAATATTCCTTCATCAGCTTTGGGCTGAAAAACCTCGAGCTATTCCTTTCCATTATTGTGAACAAAGCATTTGCTTCCAATGGCATGAAAATATGTGACATTTGGTTTTCTTCCATTCCAAATCTCATAAGGTGTCTTTTCATGTCTCTTGTTCATGAGAGCTTGATTATGAGTGTAGCAAGTTGTATTCACTGCTTCTGCCCAATATCTTTCTGGCAGTTTAGATTCGCAAATCATTGTCCTTCCAGCTTCTTTGAGTGTTCTATTCCTCATTTCAGCTACTCCATTATGTTGAGGTGTTGATGTAGCTGCAAGCTGATGTAGTACTCCATTTTCTCCACAATACTCAACGATTATATTGTTTAGAAATTCTGTTCCTGTATCAGATCTGATATTGATCACTGTAACTCCTTTCTAATTTTGGAGTCTCTTCAGTAACTCAGTATGCTGTTACTTCGCTTCGCTTTTCTTTGTCATGAAGATAACCCAATTATATCTTTAAAAGTCATCAACTACCACCAAGGTGTATTTCTTTCCACTAACACTGATTGGTGTAATTGGTCCAAATAAGTCCATGTGCATTAGTTCTAAAACTCTGGTTGTTGAGTGCTGAGACTTTGTCTTGAAACATGCTTTGGTTTGCTTTCCTTGTTGACATGCATCACACAAGCTATCCTTCTTGTATGATATTTCTGGTAGTCCGATCACCAAGTTATTTTTGACAAGTAAGTTGATATCATAAAAATTGAGGTGACTTAGTTTCTTGTGCCATAGCCAACTGAGTTCTGACTTGGTATGCACAATCAAACAAGTTTCAGAAACTGCTGTATTCCAATCTACAACATACATATTCTCTTCTCTTCGTCCGGGAAGAACTTCATGTAATGCTATTTCGCTGACGACAATGCAAAATTCCTAGTCAAATGTTACTTTGAATCCTATGTCGCAAAATTGACTCTTGCTAAGTAGATTGTAGTGAAGTCCTTCCACATAAGATACGTTCTTGATATTAAGCCCATTTCTGACTAAGGTTCCATAACCTTTTGAGAATCCTGGTTTATCCTTACTTACAAAAATGACTCTTGGTCCATCTTTGGCCACAAAATCAGCTCGACAGTCCTTGCTCTTTGTCATATGCCTAGAGCATCCACTGTTGAAATACAAAATATCCTGCAAAACAAATTAAAATGTTTTAGGTACCCAACTCTGTTTGGGTCCATAGTGGTCAGTTGTCAGTACAACTCGAGAAATATTTCCATACGGTCTTCTTTGGAAATTGTTGCACTTATTCTCTTATATATAAGCCACACTCCTAGAGTATCTATTTTTGGATTGTGTCTTATTTATATGTTCTCTCAAGTCTTTCGGCTGAAACTGATTTCCAAAATGCCTTTTATTGTTAAACACTGAATAATAACCATCATTCTTCTTGTACTGAGGTCTTGGCTGACTTCTGTACTGAGGCTTTTGCGGAGAACTGTGATAAGTTCTCTTCTGAGCCTTGAACTGAGACTTCTGATAAGTCTTCTATCTAGAATGATTGTTTCTATCAGTTTTATCAATAGTTTCAGCAAAATTCCAATCTTCATCAGTGGGAAATAATCTGCCTTTCCTCTTGAATATGTGAATCCTTGAATGATTAACATTATTAGATTTACTCTGATTGAAATTTCACTGGTTCTTGACTTGATCAGCTTTTGTAGATCTGACAGTTGGTCTACAATTTCTGTTTCCTTGAGATACAGCTGTTCTACCTTTCGACTTACCTTTATTAGTAGGTGCGACTATTTTCTTAGAAAACTGAGTTGACTTATGTGATGCTGACTTACTGGTTCATCAATTTTCTCAATTTGTGGAAGTTTCTCGGCTACAAACTTAATACCTATTTTGATATTAGGTTCAACAGCTTTGCTAGTTCCTTCCTTAGAAGATTGCTGCGTATCAAATCCTAAGCCAGTTCTGTCTCCATATGGCTTTCCGGATTTGAATCCAGTAGCTGAACTTGATTGAGCAAAGGATTCGATTCTTTGCTCCACGATGCGATGGTCGATCATCGACTCTTCCTTTTATTAGTTCTAGTCAACTTCAACATGTTCAATTCAGACTTCAATCATTCAACTTCAAGAATTATAGCTTCGTTTTAACCTTTAATTGATTCATAACCATCTTGGATGGTTACCAGCTGATTCATCAATTCGTCAAATGTGTCTTTTAATTCTAGATTTTTTGGATTAGAGTTAGCAGTCGAAGAACACGCATTTTGCATGTAAATCTGAGGTGAGGAATACTTTGAGTTAGATTCACATACCTCATTTGATTCTTCTATGTGGGCCATAAGAGCTGTATCATCTGATAATATTTCAGTGCCAGCTTCATATTCGGACTCATCTCCGGCTAATAGAGCTCTTCTACTGCTTCTTCATTCTTTGAGTCTTCTTCTTTGTCGACTCTGGACAATTAGCTTTGTAGTGTCCATGCTTCTTGCAGTTGAAGTAGAGATATTCATCATCTTTTCTCTTTTCAGGAGTCTTCTAGATAAGCTTTTGAGTGACTAGATGCCCACTCTTCATTCTTCAAATTTTATTCATCATTAGAGCCATTTGCGCCTCCATCTCATCCAATTGCTGAAGATTGCTGGATGAGGTTTCTTGATTTTCATTTGAAGCTGCTGCGAGAGTCGTTGTTCCTCCAGAGCCTTGATTATTGCAGCTGTACTTGGGAAATCCTTGCTGAATTCATAAGCCTTCTGGTCTGAGAAGATTTTGAAGGAATGTAACATATCAAGTCTTCTTGATTCTTCCATTGTTGTGACCTGCATCTTCCAGCACATGGGTAAAGCCTTCAAGATTCTTGGGTTGATCTCTTTCTTGGTGTACTCGATCTTGAGTAATTCTAGTTCGTCCATGATGGCGCTGAATCTTGTTTTCATCTGATCAATATTCTCACATGACTTCATCTTGAAATTCTCAAATTTTTGTTTTGCAACTGAGATCTTGTTTTCTTTGATGGAGTCAGTTCCTTCACAAACCAGTTGGAGTGTCTCCCACATTTTTTTTTGCAGTAGTGCAATCCTTGACCTTCAGATACATGTTGCTGTTAAGAGTTCTGAGTATGATATCTAGGACAACATTGTTTAGGTTATTCATTTTTCAATCATCATTGGTCCACTAGCTTTTAGGCTTGGGAACTCTAAAATATTCACCATTGACAGTTTGCATGTGAGTGATTTGAATAGGTCTATCAGTAAGTACGTCTATCATCTCATCATGAGAGGCTGCTAGAAAGGCCTGCAAACGTCGTTTATATTCATCAAATATGTCCATGTTGCATATTAGCATCTGTCTGGCATATTGATTGTTATCCATTGTGTGAGTGAATGAAAAATGGATTATGCAAAGACTGGAAACTGAAAAACTGAGCTTTTTCAGGAGAACAACTAGAGGTGATAACTAGAGCAAGTGAGTTTTCAACAATGACTTGTTAAAGAACACTGCTCTGAAACCAATTGTTGGTCCCTTGGAAAGGCTAACACAAGTTTAGAGGGGGGAATAAACTTGTCACCAAAAACTAGATTTATCACGATTAATGTCGGCTTTTAACTCGTGTGAGTTGAGCTAACTAAGTGAGTCTAAGTCAAACCGACTTATAACAAAACCGAGTCAACCGGCAAATGGATTTAAGTTTAAGCCTTTATCTGGATCTTGTTTTTTTTTTGTTAAAATGTAAATTATATATAACCAAAGGTATGTACAAGTACACCCCAGTACAAAATCCAAATCGGGGTCATACCGTCTACACCGGTGCATCCAAAGCAGAGCATATCCCATCTAGTCAAAATAAAGGGGTCATAATAGTGCCTCTCCACATCTAAACCAATAGACCAGATGCAAAGAAGCACTATAAGAGCATATCCCAAAGGTGTTGCCTGAGGTTAGCCAAAAAAGCTCAGGCAGAATAAAAACAGCATGTATACTCCAAACCAAAAACAGCTGCACTTCTAAACTAACTAGACGGGGGAGTTAGCTAAAAGGAAATGGGGGCACCCCAACAATCCAACAAATGTACAAAAGTAAAGTAGCGGCAAGCTACTGCACCACCATCCCCAGACCCAATCAACAAAATGGAGGGGAGTAACTCTAATCTAATCAGGGGGGTACAATGCATGTAAAATGTAGAAAACATGAGTTTTGATGTTTCTAATCACAGAAACCTCATTGATACTCGAGCCTTCCATGATTCTTTTGTTCCTTAGCTTCCAGATGTAGTAACAAGTAGCAGCCACCACCAATCTCCTAGATCTGGACTTCATACTTGAGCCTCTTGCTTCTCTCTTGAGCCACTTAAGGGCACTGCAAATGGAAGTCATCTGCCTGTGCAATCCCAGCCAAGATCTCATTTCATCCCAAATCTTCTTAGTAACCCTGCATTGGAAAAAAAGATGGCCAATAGATTCAGGGGCTGAATCACAAAGTGAACAAGTGAGGTCTTCCAAGTAAAACAGCCTGTCTTTGGTCAAAAGCTTCCCAATTGTTGCAAGCCAGAGGATGACACAATGTTTGGGTGTGGCCCAGCTGTTCCACACCACATTACTCCACCAAACCTTGCGCCTTGGGGTCTAAAAAAAAGTCATAAAATTTGCACCAATCTTGATTTTCCTACCAGGTTCTCCATTTGTTTAGCAAGCAAACAGCTCCACCTTCAGTGCCCACACCATTTACCATCAAGTCTCTTATATTCAGAATTGCCTTCAACAGATGGGAGACTCTTCTAGTAGGAGCATAAGACCACACAGAAGCACCTTTGAAATAGAAGTGATGAATCCACTTTACCCACAGGGACTCTTTCTCAGAATGCAGGTTCCACAAATTCTTAGTCAAGAGAGCCAGGTTCCTAGCCTTTATATTAAAGAGGCCCAGACCACCTTCATCCTTGGGTAGACACACTTGCTGCCAAGGGACAAGGGGCCTTCTCTTGGAGTCAGAAGCACCCCCCCAAAGGAACTTCATACACATTCCATCCAGCTTCTTAGCCACCTCACTGATAATAGGGAAAATCCCCATCCAAAAGCACAGGACACCCTGTATTACAGACCTGACAAGCTCCAACCTGCCAGCATATGAGAGTGTAGAGCCTTGCCACTTGCCAAAGTATTCTGTCAATTTTGAAAAAAGAGGGCCATAGTCTGCCACCAGTAACTTGGAAGGTGCCAGAGGGATACCCAAATATCTGAAGGGCATTTCACCTTCAGTCATACCAGAAATCAGTAGCAGTTCTTCCTTAATATTATCATTGATCCCATCAAAATAAATACCAGATTTACTAAGGTTAGGCAGAAGACCAGAGCATTCCCCAAAATGTTGTAGGCACTCCATAAGTAATCCCAAGGAAGTAGGATCAGCCCTGGAAAAAAGCATAAGATCATCTGCAAAGGCCAAATGAGTAATACCAAGCTCCTTACAGCCTCGATGGTGTCTGCAAAGCGAGATTCTTGCCCAAAACAGTCAGCTGTCTAGAAAGATATTCCATTCCAATCACAAAAAGAAAGGGTGAAATAGGATCACCCTGTCTCAATCCTCTTTTGCCCTTAAAGAACCCTTGCATATCCCCATTGATGGAAATGGAGAAAGAAGGAGTAGTAATGCAAGCCATAATCCACTCGAAATGGGAAGGAAATCCAAGATGTTCCAGCATAGTCTTCAAGAATCCCCAGTGTATAGAGTCAAAAGCTTTCGTGATATCAACTTTGATCATGCATTTTGGTGTAGTTCTTGTGATATTGTATTGTCTAAGAAGCTCCTGACAAAGAAAAACATTATCCAACATGCTCCTTTCCTGTACAAACCCAGTCTGAGCCTCATTAACAATAAGAGGTAGCACCTTGGCTAGTCTAGCAGCAAGTATCTTAGAAATAATTTTATAAACCACATTGCAGCAAGAGATAGGTCTGTAGTCCTTCACTTCAGATGCATGAGAGCTTTTAGGCACCAAAGCAATCACAGCATGGTTGAGCTGTTTTAGAAGAGTACCATGCCTAAAGAATTCCAACACCGCAGCATTAACATCAGTCCCAATTATGTTCCAGGCTTTCTTGAAAAACCCCACTGAATAACCATCAGGTCCAGGAGCTTTGTTATCATCCATACTGAATACCACCTGTTTAATATCCTCCACAGTGACCTCAGAAACAAGGTCTTCAAGACAATCAATAGGGAGAGTAGGCCCCTCAGAAAGTACAGCAGATGTCTCTTAATAATTCTACCGGAGGGATAGATGAATTTAGAGAGAGAAGCTCTCATTGGCGATTTGGGCGACTAGGGTTTCCATCTTGCCAATTTCGATCTACTAGCTGCATTCAATGCGTTCTTTGATTCTTTTTCACAATCATTTATTACAAATCACTGTCCTAACAACTTGCATTCATTTCGCTGAATTTCTTGGTGCTTGAACCTGAGTTTGAACCTCTTTGACGAAGAATGAAGGTGAGGCTCAAACTTCGATTCTGAAAACTAAGGGATCAAACTTAGCAATTAAAGTCAAGGATATGGAATCAGGATTTAGGCAAGTCTGTGATGACCTAAACTGATTACATATACCTTGTATAGAAGGTCTAAGTTCCATAAGTTGGATGATGTTTGGAACTTGGTTATAATTAAAAAGGTGTAATCTAACTTCACAAATAAAAGTTAGATAAAAGAAATCAACTGCATTATATTTTATACACAGCAAATTGCTGTTCAGCAGACTGATAAGGTATCTCAGCAGACTGATGAACCTGCTGATAATATACCTCGATTAATTCAAGATTATATTGGAAGATTACACGGATAAGGACAACCAACTACCTCTGACTTATCAAAGAAATCAAAGGCTGAGATTAAAAAGACGTTGGAATGATTCATATTTTTATCCATTGGATACAAGTCAAAGGGGTGGACAGACTGCACTATCAAAAGGAATTACGATGATGTCGATCCTATGAATAGTGACGAATGCGGTCGATGGGACAAAATCAAGGAACGGTTACATTTGAATTTGAAATACAAGTCACATGCATTCCTACCTATAAATAGAGGACTTTCAACTCGAAAACAAGTAGAGGAAAAACTAACAAACTTTGAAGAAATAATCTTGAAATAAAAACACCTGCTGAACTTCTTGAGCATAAAGCTACCGATCCAGAGAGAATTTCTTCAAGTGTATTCTACATTCAAGCTATATCAAGCATACATACTTGAAGCCTGCAAGTCTGCTTGATTACTTCATCCTAATCAAGTGCTGCAGAATCAATCATTTATTTGATTCAATCTTTATTTTATAAAGAACTCTGTGAAGACAGTGAAGCATCATTGGTGTGAAAGATCGTTGTTTGTGGTGGAGCCGTGGTGAAGAGGCAATCCTACCCTTCAAGGACCAGTGGAAGACTCAGGAGCGACAATCCTATCTGCTCCCGATTTTGATTTGTGAAGCCATAGTTATTGGTGAAGGACAAGCAACTTAGGAATCTTTGTATATGACTACATCAAAGATCTCTAGTGAATTTCCTCCAACATCACAGGAGAAGAGTGGACTGACAGGATTACACCACCTGGAACCACTATAAAATCTGGCTATTTACTTTCAGCATTTACATTATGCACTTAGTTTACTTTACACATCAACCTACTGAATCTAGCAACTGAAATCACACACATACACCACTGAGTATCTAATACTTGGTATCATACTTAACAACAAGTAACAAGGCTTAATTTTGATATTATTCCGCTGCACAAATTCAAGAATCGAATCGTCGATGAACTCATTTTATCGGCCAGGTTCTCGAGGTCTCAACAGACTCTCAAGTATCGGTCGAAGTCTTTGAAGTTGCACAATTTGTTAACTCCAAAAGTTTTAAGTGTTAAGTTTATTCACCCCCTCTAAACTTAACCGAAGCCTTTTCAAGGACCAATAATTGGTATCGGAGCGATTAGGCTTCATTCAAGAAGAAATCCTACTTGTTGTGCTTGTGAAAATTCTTTTATACTTTCTTTCAAATTCTTGATTTTCAAAACTTGCATCATGGATAACACACAAGTATGCTAGAACTATCTTTGATGTGCTCTCTAGATAGATTTGATGAGTATAAACGTCGAATGCAGGCTTACCTTGCCGCAACTCATGATGAGATGATGGATGTACTAACTGATGGACCACTGGAGATTACCAAGGAAGTAACAGTGGGTGATACAACTGAGTACATTCCTAAACCAAAAAGAGAATGGAATGCAGAAGACAGAAAAAGAGCAAACCTCAACAACATTGCTATTGATATCATTTATAGAACCTTGGATAGCAATATGTACATGAAGGTTAAAGATTGCAAAAGCTAAAGGAACTTTGGGACAAGATACATTTGATCTGTGAAAGGCACCGATGCAATAAAGAAGAATAAAATCGGTGTGGCTAGGAAAAGGTTCCAAAAGTTCAAGATGTTTATAAATGAAACCATTGAGCAAATGGAATCAAGATTCAATGCAATCTGGATGAACTTACCTGCTTTGAGTGTAAGTTATTCAAAAGAGGAAATAAACACCAAAATCTTGGAAGCTCTACTGCAAAAGATGTTTGGAAAATGAAGGTATTTGCAATTGAAGAAATGAGAAAGTTGCATGAAGAAGATACCTTCAAATTGTTTTCAGATCTCAAGGCTTATGAATTTAGCAAAAGCTTGTACTGAGATCGAAAAGGAAGAGCCAAAGACCACTTTGCATTGGCGCTTCACATCAAGAAGAAACATCAGGAGGACAAGATGATCTGCTGGATGAAATGCAAGAGCAGATTGCCCTCTTGAGCAAGAAAATCGAGGATGATGAAAGCTGGAAAGGCCCTTCAAGAAATTTCACAAAGAGGCCCTCTACCAAAGAAGGAAAGAAGAATCAAAGAAAGATAATGACTATCTGTGCTTTCATTGCAAGAAACCAGGACACTTCAAACCTGACTGTCCTGAGTTAAAACAAGGCAAGGAACCTGATTATCTTTGTTTCAACTACAAGAAGCCTGGACATTTTAGACCTGATTGTCCGGACCTCACGAAGACCAAGAGTCAACAAAGAAGACATGGCAAGAAGGCTATGGTTGCTTTGAAGATGAATCGAGGGTATGAAGTGGAATCGAAAAGGGAAATGAATCAGATGACACAACACTAGTTGCTGATATGGAAGATTATTCTTTGATGGCCAATATGGATGAAACGAGGAGGTATACAACATCGTATCTATAAACACTCCTGCTTTGGAAGTGATTGTGAATCAACTTTGTGGTTCAAATCCTAGAAATTACGACAATAATGAGACTTTGGATGCCATCCTTAATCAATCGAGGATAATACAATCTGTTTGTGAGATTGTGAAGGTTTGAAAAAAACTCTTGAGTTAGAAGTTGGAAGATTGAAAGTGAACTAAGAGTTCTCAAAGGTAAGGAAAAAGATGTTGGACATAATCAAGATAAGTCTGCTTGAACATCCAGCTGACCTCTCTGAATCTATTTGAACCATCTTGTTCCACTACTGCATACAAATCAGGAAAGCCTTATGGGGATAGAACAGGGCTTGGATTTTTAACTCATCAATCTAACAAGAGTGGATCAAGCAAGGTCACTGAACCTAATACCAGAATTGGTCCTAAGTTTGTACCTGCACTAGATCCAACTCCCAGTAAGGTTGCTGAGGCAGTAAAATCCAATGAGAATGCTTCAAGGAAGCAAAATCAGAAGTCAAAGAAGTCAACAGCTCCTAATAAAAAGAATAAATCTAAAAATAGGACTGCTGTGCCTTCTAAGCCTTCTGATAGCAGACCTGCTGCCAAGTCTGCTGGACCACAGAAGGGTAAGAAACATAAATATTTCAAGGATAAGAATCCTAAACCCAAAAATGTTAATCATTCAAGGGATACTTATCTCAGGGGGAAAGGTAGACTGTTCCCTACTGATGATGATTGGAATATTCCTGCATCTAATGCTAGAAACAATAAGTATAACCATGCTACTAGGGTAAAACCTAGGCAATAGGATCAGCAGAGGACTTACACAAGACCTTAGCGGACTCCATATTACAGTACATTCTCTACAGACAAAGACAAACAAATGGGTATACTAATGCTTCTAACACCAAGAATCACATTAAACAGCATTATAAACCAAAAGGCCAGAAAACATATGTGATTCTTACACAACCTACTGTTAGAACTTATGGATGTGTGGAATACATGTATGAACCAAAGTATGACACTTTTAGGAGAAGACCTTATGGAAACTTACCAAAAGTCATGCTTACCACTGACCACTATGGACCCAAACAGGTTTGGGTACCTAAAATGCATTAACTTTGTTTTGTAGGGTGTCTGGTACTTTGACAGTGGATGTTCTAGACACATGACAAAGAATAAGCACTGTTTAACAAACTTTGTGGCAAAAGATGGTCTAAGGGTAAATTTTGGCAACAAGAATACACCTGGATATACAAGAGGATATGGCACACTTGTGAGGAATGGACTTACAATCAAGAATGTTGCATATGTGGAAGGACTGGACTACAACTTACTGAGCACTGGACAATTCTGTGACAAGGAATACAAGGTCACTTTTGACAAAAACAACTGTATTGTCATTGGTGAAAGAGGTGATCAAGTTGTACTTGCTGGTAGAAGACAACAGAATATGTATGTTGTGGATTGGTCTAGTGCAGCTACAGAAACCTGCCTGATTGTGCATACCAAGTCTGAACTCAATTGGTTATGGCACAAGAAGTTGAATCATTTGAACTTTGATGATATCAATCAGTTGGTGAAAAAGAAGCTAGTGATTGGTTCGCCTGAGATCACATTCAAGAAGGATGCTATATGTGATGCATGTCAGAAGGGTAAACAAATAAAGTCAAGTTTCAAATCAAAGACTAAACAATCAACTAATAGAGTGTTGGAGCTTATGCATATGGATCTTTTTGGACCAATAACTCCAACAAGTGTGACAGGAAAGAAGTACACCTTAGTGGTTGTGGATGATTATTCAAGGTACACTTGGGTGATTTTTATGAACAAGAAAAGTGAAACACTTCAAAGCATGCCTAATCTTTTGAAGAGATTACAAAATGAGAAAAGTTTAACAGTAATTAAAATAAGATCAGATCAGGGTACTGAATTTCTCAACAAAGTAATAAGAGAATACTGTGAACAAAATGGTGTACTACATCAACTTGCTGCTGCTGGTACACCTCAGCAAAATGGAGTTGTTGAAAGAAGAAACAGGACTTTAAAGGAAGCAGGAAGAACAATGATCTGTGAAGCATTGCTACCTGAAAGATATTGAAAACAAGAAATAATCAATAGACATGCTATACACAAAACAGAACATCAGTAAACAAGAAGTTGCTGAAGACACCTTATGAGGTTTGGAATGGAAGGAAACCTAACATATCCTATTTCCATCCATTTGGAAGTAAGTGTTTTATCCTGAATCACAAAGTTCATTTGAAAAGATTCCAACCAAAATCAGATGAAGGAATTTTCTTGAGATATTCTTGATCGACAAGGCATTCGAGTCTGAACAAGAGGTCACTGAAACATGAAGAAACAATACATGTTGTGTTTGATGAACCTAAGTTTCTTGGTATGGAAGATGAGGATTGTGAACTCTTTGAGAATCAACAAATCACCGATCCAGTTGTGTTGAAGTTTTGGAAAGATTCAATGACTTAAAAGTTTACGATCATCGCTGCTTTGAACACCTGTGATAATGTTATTGATGCAACAAGCGAAGTAGTTCAAGGATCTCACAACCCCAGCAGAGAAGAAGCTACAAAGAGACCCTATCAAGATGAGGTTCCCGATAATCAAAATAATCGTAATCCACAATGGTTAAGGAATCACCTCACCGAACAAGTTATTGGCAATGTGCAAACAAGGTGTGAGAAACTAGAAGACAACCTGGAAGCTATGTTTACTTGTTTTCTATCTCAAATGGAACCTAAAGTTGTTGAAGAAGCAATTTGAGATCCAGATTGGATAATTGCTATGCAAGAAGAATTAAATGAATTTGAAAGAAATCAAGTTTGGACACTAGTTGAAAGGCCAAGTCATGCAAATATCATTGGTACTAAATGGGTATCTGAAATAAACTTGATGAATCAAATTACCATTGTGAGGAACAAGGCCGACTAGTTGCAAAAGGCTATTCTCAAGTCAAGGAATAGATTTTGATGAAACTTATGCACTGTTGCAAGATTGGAAGCTATCAGTTATTCTTGGCACATCTTTGCATATAAGAACTTCAAAGTATATCAAATGGATGTCAAAAGTGCATTTTGAATGGCATTCTAGAGGAGGAAGTATATGTTCAAAGAACCTCCTGGATTTGAAGTTAAAGATCAAGAAGATAAAGTATATAAAATCAACAAAGCACTTTATGGACTAAAACAAGCACCAAGAGCTTGGTATGAGACTCTATCTCAATTCTTGGTGGATAATGGTTTTACTAAAGGCACCATTGACAAGACACTTTTCAGAATCAGTGAAGGGAACAGCACCCTGCTGGTACAAATTTATGTGGATGACATAATATTTGGTTCTGAAAATGATTTACTTTGTGAAAAGTTTGCAAATCTAATGAAGAGCAAATTCCAAATGAGTATGATGGGAGAAATGAATTATTTCTTGGGATTGCAAGTTAAAGAAATGAAAGATGGAATCTTCATTCATCAAACCCAGTATACCAGGGAGTTGCTGAAGAAGTTTTGTATGGAAAACAGCACCAAAAATTCAACCCCTATGAGTACAAATATCAGATTGGATGAAGATAAAGAAGGCAAAGATGTTGATCAGACCTTATACAGAAGGATGATAGGTAGTCTGCATTGTACACTTCATCGCCACAGAGACTGATATATCCTTTCTTTGTAGGTGTTTGTGCAAGATTTCAATCTAAACCTAAAGCAAGTCATTTAGGTGCAGTCAAGAGAGTTCCCAAGTATCTAAAAGAGACTTTGGGAGTAGGGATATTGTATTCCAAGGAAGGAAGCTTCAAAGTTATATCCTACTCAGATTCTGAGTATGCTGGATGCAAGATTGATAGAAAAAGCACCTCAAGAACCTGTCAGTTAATGGGAAATAGACTGGTTTCCTGGTTCAGTAAGAAACAGAATTCTATATCAACTTCCACTGCTGAAGCTGAATATATAGCTGCTGGAAGTTGATGTGCACAAGTATTATGGCTAAGACAACAATTAAGGGATTATGGAATTGAAGAAAAGGAAATTCCAATTATGTGTGACACCACAAGTGCAATTGCAATCACAGAAAATCCTATTTTGCACTCAAGAACCAAGCACATTGATGTAAGACATCATTTTATAAGAGATCATGTTGAAAAGAAAGATGTGGTGGTTCTATACAACCCTACTGAAGATCAACTTGCTGATATTTTCACTAAACCACTTGACAGTGAAAGATTTTCCAAATTAAGGACTGAACTTGGAATTATCAAAGTTGACTGATATTCAGCAATGTACTGGAATTCACCAAGGGGATTAGTCTTTGCTATGTTGGGTGAGCTCACTTAGTAGACTAGTCATTGGTATCAACAATTCCATGTACTTATGTTTGGACAATTGAGCAAATGAGGTTGCGAAGGGGATTGGTCTTTGTCATGTTGGGTGAGCTCACTTGACAGATCAGTCATTGGTATTAAACATCATCTTGTATTATCAATTGAACAAAACAAGAAGAAAACAAGGATCAGTAGAGTACTTATGTCGGCTGAGTCACGATGCTGTTTATCAACAGATCTTGAGCCCACCTGCTTGAGGATTACCTGTTTGAATGGAACGTTACTCAGTCAAATTTTATTAAAGTCAAAAAGCAGTTTGGCGGGATATTCATTCTATCCTTTATTACCATGGTTAACACGATCTAACGGTTACAAACGTTATGGAGGAGTAATGGGCCACGTGTCAAGACAACATTTATTCAGATTAATCGTGGTCAAGCATCAATGTACGTGCACTGACAGTTACAACTAATCACTGTCTATTTATACGGGCTATCACACAGTAGATTCTGTACTTGCAAATCTGCTTTATCACTGCGATTTCTACACTGTGTGAACACAGATTTGAGAATCAATCTTCTTCATCTCATTCTTCTCATACAAATGCCGGAAAAGGTTGATGTCCAGATTGAATCAAGCCAAAGTGTTAGAGGCTTTGTTGTGGATGCAAACAGAACTGAGTTGGCCATTAACATTGGTCGAAGAATAAAGAGATATGCCGGTCTGGAGAACGTGTTGAATATAAGGCTGAGACAATTTCTTACACAAATGTTGTCGGTTTACGGAGAAACATTCAAATACAGAGGAAGGAATCAAGAAGCATTTAAAACTATTTGTGAATGGACAAGAAATTGAAGTCTCCCCGATCTCAATTGAGGGAAGTTTTTGGATTTGAAGAAGTAGTGGATGGCTCAGTCAATCCTGAAGAAATGGGATTGGACAAGATGGCGTTTGTTGATCAGATCAAAACAAATGCGGCCACCAAATCTGTTCCAGGCATCAACTGCAAACATATTGGAAGTGAATACAGTCTGCTGAGCAAACTCATTGCTAAGAACATACTTGGATTGATTGGAAGTATGGATACTCTATCAGGACCCAAGATAGAGTTGATGATAATCATTTGCAGGAGCATGAAGTTTGATTGGGTTGGTTATTTCATTCATTATATGAAGAAGGTTTTCAAGGAAGAAAAAGAGGGAAAGAGGAAATTCAAGGCCTTGTCCTTAGGATTGATGGTTCAGACCCTGCTGAATCATTTGGAAATCCCTGATGTAGCACCAGAAAAGATAAATCAGTCTAGATACAAGAAGGAAATTGATTATACTAATCCTGGTCTAGATGATGATGAAGAGGTTGCTGGAGAGGCTGCTGATGATGATAATGGTGGAGAAGATGGTGATGCTGGTGGTGAGCAGGTCAAGCAACCTAAAAAGAAATCTGCTAAACCTGCTGCACCAAAGAAAGCTGCTGAGAAAAGAAAGGGTGGAGACACAAGGAAGATAACTGAAGTGTTAAAGCCTTCAAAGAAAACAAGGAAGCAAACAGCACAGATCGTTGAGTGCACTGGAGTCCAGTGGAGGTTCTTGACCTGCTTTGCTTCTTGCAAGAAGAACAGATTGTTGAAATCTTGAGGAACAACAAAAGGAAGCCGATGAGAAGAGGAAGTCTCTGTGGATCAAAAGATGATGAACCCTTTCCAAGAGGAGAAAAGAAATTATTCATAAACGAAACATGGAAAAGGGAAAGAATCAAAAACTTGGAAGCTCAAAGAATCCAAGAGGAAGCATCGATGAAGATGAAGAAGAGGCTATTGAGGCCGAGCCCTTGACCATAATCAAGCTGTGGAGATTACGGACTCCTCACTTGGAGAGGTTGTCAAGTCTCACGATCTTTGGACGAGTTGTTGTTGAGCAATCTGTTGAAGATATGCAGCGATCTCATGACCACTGAGCTTCTTTGTAGTATCTCTTGAAGAACCACAAGAAACCACCGAACTCGAACTCTTGTGGTAGTTGAAGAAGTAGTTGAAGAAATGGTGAAGACCACCAAGTGTTGCAAGAACTCGGAGGAAGAAGCGATCTGCTGCTAACCTGGCGATGAGCATGTAAGTCGAGGGGAACCAAGTGTGAGTACAGATGGAAGTAGTAGGCACAAATGTACAATCTCAAAGAACCTCTTGATTTTCAAACATCTCATTGAAGAAACCATGAACTTACTTGTTGGAACCTTTGGAGGTCAACAAGGTACTGGAGTTGCTCCCAGGAGATCTTGCATGCCCTTTGAAAGGCATGTGAAAGAAAGAAAGAAAACTGAAGAGTATGTAAATCCCAAACTTCAGCAAATTGCTGACTATTTTCAGTGGAAGTTTGGTTTCTACAAAAGACAAAAGCCAGCTGCTGAACCTATGACAGATTTTGAGGAATGGGCTTTTGAGAAGTTGGGAGTGGAGAACTTGCTGGATCTGATTGGTACAACCTTGCTACAATCCAGATTGATGGACTTATTTGATGAGCAACAGAAGGAGGAGGGTATCAAGTTTAGGGATCCAAGAGATGACAATGATGACTCTTCCTCATCATCAGATTCTAGAGGAGATTTCCCCTCTGGACCAAGAGGAACCAGTGGGACTGCATTAATCATTGAACCACCTACACAACAGTCCACTGATACTGGTAAGTCTGCTGAGGGTCAGCAGACTGGAGAGATGGATGAGGATATACAGGATCTCACCATGGATAATCTGGAAGCATTGATCAATGAAGGAATCAATTTGAGTGCTGGTAGGCTAGCTGATGAATCTTCTACATTCCATGTTGTAGAGCCTACTGCACAAAATGAAGCTGAACAGAGTGAGGATTTGGATGGAGAAAAGGTTACTGATTTTAATGAACCTAGTGCCAGCTTAGAAGAATCCATTGAATATCAAGATGGATTTGAATTTAAGGGCATTCTTACTAAAACTGCCATCATCCTGCACAAGATTGGTCATGCAGAAGGATTCCAAGTGGATAATGAGGCTATATTCAATCCACTGAGAATTGAAGAGGAGGTACAGGTTGCTGGGCTACAAACAGCACCTGGACAAAGGTTGGAACAAACTTTGGGTTTGGAGGAAACCCCTGCTGTTGCTGGTAAGGCTGCTGTAGTGGAGCCTACTGGAGATAAGACCACTGAAGGGAAAGATGGTCAGCAGACTGCTGTTAATGACAATGAGCAGCTGCTGGACTATGACTTCAGTGATGAGGAATTTCAAATGCCTGAAGAAGAAAATGTTGATGTTGATCCCCAACAGGCTTTTGTACCTATTTTTGAGGAACCTGCCATTGATCCTATCCTGGAGGAATATGAATGACCTAACCCTGCTGGACTGGATAGGAGTTGGGCAATGGTTGTGAGCAATCGAGAGAGCCACAATACAATGTTGAGGAGCTCTGTGATGAAGCTCTTGTGGAAGGATGACCAGGTGAAGTGCCGATTGAAGTTTTGAATGAGTTAAGGACTTGTTAGAAATGATATGCAACAGATTGAGAACTCAACTGGATAGGCAAGAACAGAGATTTGAAGAGCTGATGAACCTGATAAATGAAAATAGACAATCTGCTGATACAGTTGCTTCAAATTTTGCATCTACTCAAAATGCTGTCAATGATATGATGCTAGATGTAAGGGGAATCAAGCAAGGGAATACTTTGAAAGATAAGTTTCTGAAAGACCAACTTATTTCCATCCATCAGAAACTTGACAACCTTGCTACTACACCTAAACCTGCTGAGCCTGCTGCTGCACAACAACCTGCTATGCCTGATCCTAAACTTATTGAAAGGATCAATCTACTGGAGGAGACCTTACAATCAAGGATTACTGCACATGATACAAGAACTGAAATTATGGAAGGTCAATTGAATAGAGTGGTAATCTCACATGAGGGTATTCATGGCCTAATGTCCCGGTTTGTTGATGATGTCACTAAGGGGGAAGATGGCCAATCAGCTGCAGCAAAAGAGGCTGCTAGACTCTTTGCAAAGAAAAGATGGGAGGATGAGATCAATGCTCTCAGGCAACCTGCACCTGGCAGAGTTCAACTTACTGATGATCTCTTTAGACAATACAAGAAAGAATACTATAACAGAAGGAGACCTTATCATGACATGGGATATCTTGAAGGTCTAAACTCTTTCTTGGCATTGAAATTTTGGGAAGCAAGAGTCAATGCCTTAAGGGCAACTTACAGAGGAGGCAGAGGTGGAAGAAGTGGCAGAGGTGATAGGATCTTACCTATCACAAAAACAAAGGACTCACTTGATGAATTCAAGGAACTGTACATGAAGTTTGGATTCAGAGTGAATGATATTAATCTTATCCCCGCTGAAGCTTGGGCCGGTGGAAACAAGTTAATCCCTACATTGATTTTACTTTGATTGAAAATGAGTGGATGAGGGATATGATAGAACAAATCGAGCCTATCAAGAGCAAGTGAGAAGGCTAGACAAGAAAGAGAAAAGAGACATGAGATCAAAGATATTTGTAATCGCATTTTGTCTTTCTTTGATTCTAGACTCAGAATAGCTTTGAACAAGTGATTTTAATGAAAGATGAATATTTGTTACTGTTTACCTTAATCTTTTGCTTTGTTGATTAGGTGAGGGTAGTGGCATCATCACCAAAAATGGGAAATTGTTGGACTTATTTCTTAGTTTTGATGATGAGTGCCGGACTAGCTGCTATATAGTGCAAAGGCAAAAAGATTTCTAGATCAAATGTATAGGTTTATTAGAGTTTGATTGATAAATAGGTTTGATCAAACAAGCACTGTAATGGTCAGCCGACTTCTGTCAGCAGACTAGTCTAGGTCAGTAGGGTAGATAGGTCAGTAGACTAGTCGGGGAACTCTCTTTGACGAAGAATGAAGGCTGAGGGCTCAAACTTAGTTACAGAAGGCTAAGGGATCAAACTTAGCAATTAAAGTCAAGGATATGGAATCAGGATTTAGGCAAGTCTGTGATGACCTAAACTGATTACATATACCTTGTATAGAAGGTCTAAGTTCCATAAGTTGGATGATGTTTGGAACTTGGTTATAATTAAAAATGTGTAATCTAACTTCACAAATAAAAGTTAGATAAAAGAAATCAGCTGCATTATATTTTATACACGAAGAAATTGTTTGTTCAAATGATCGATAAGGTATCTCAATGAGATCGATGAACTCACGATAATATACCTCGATTAATTCAAGATTATATTGGAAGATTAAATGGATAAGGACAGACCAACTACCTCGACTTATCAAAGAAATCAAAAATTTGAGATTAAAAGGCGTTGGAATGATTCATATTTTTATCCATTGGATACAAGTCAAAGGGTGGGCCAGATCGCATCACATCAAAAGGAATTTCGAGCGATGTCGATCCTATGAATAGTGACAGAATGCGGATCGATGGGACAAAATCAAGGAACGGTTACATTTGAATTTCAAATACAAGTCACATGCATTCCCACCTATAAATAGAGGACTTTCAACTCGAAACAAGTAGAGGAAAAACTAACAAACTTTGAAGAAATAATACTGAAATTTGAAAAACACCTGCTGAACTTCTTGAGCATAAAGCTACCGATCCAGAGAATTTCTTCAAGTGTATTCTACATTCAAGCTATATCAAGCATACATACTTGAAGCACAAGCAAATCTTGATTACTTCATCCTAATCAAGTCGCACAGCAATCGATCATTTATTTGATTCAATCTTTATTTTATAAAGAACTCTTGAAGACAAAGAAGCATCTGTTGGGTGTGGAAGGCGGTGTTTGTGGTGGAGTGTGGTGAAGAGGCAATCCTACCCTTCACGGACCAGTGGAAGACTCGGGAGCAACAATCCTACCTATTCCTGATTTTCAGGTTGTGAAGCCATAGTTATTGGTGAAGGACAAGCAACTTAGGAATCTTTGTAACAGCTACATCAAAGATCTCTAGTGAATTTCCTCCAACATCACAGAGAGAATAGTGGGTGACAGGATTACACACACGGAACCACTATAAAATCTGCTATTTACTTTCAAAGATTTACATTATGCACTTAGTTTACTTTACACATCAACCTCTTGAATCAATCTAGCAAATCAAATCACACACATACACCACTGAGTATCTAATACTTGGTATCATACTTAACAACAAGTAACAAAGCTTAATTTTGATATTATTCCATTTGCACAAATTCAAAGAAATCGAATCACAAGATGACTACTATTTATCAAAGAGACTCACGAGGTCTCGTGAGACTCTCAAGTATCGCAGGTCAAGGAAGTTGAGAATTTGTTAACTCCAAAAGTTTTAAGTGTTAAGTTTATTCACCCCCCTCTAAACTTAACCAAAGCCTTTTCAAGGGACCAACAACCTCCTTGGGTGGTTTGTGTTAGGTGTAGTGCCCGAAAGACAATTATATAATTGTTTTAGGACAGAATTAATAATTCATCTTATTATATGCATGTGTGCTTATAATTAAGACACTACTGAAAACCCTAAGTACCTTGTTTACGCAATCACATAACTCAGTGTATGGCTATACACAAGAGGATTGAGTTAGTGAGATGTATTTAAAATTAACTTAGTCCGTAGCGTTGATTAATCTGAGTATGGGTCTCTTGATTAATATGCTAAATAATGCGCCCAGAACACTTTAGGTGTGACAGTCTTATCCGGACTGTCGGTAATAGGGTACCTAGTGGGGCATTTATATATGATGATAATCATATAGGGCTGGACCGATTTGATTAGAGTTCTCGATATAATTCCGTGATCGAGAAGTCTTATCGAATCACAAGATGATCATATATGGATTAATCTCAATCCTGAGGTGATCACAGACAATTGCTTAGACTAGGGTAGAGTTTGATGTGTTAGTAAGGATCACTTCGTAGTATGTGGTCAAACACTTCTCGTTGGCTCTATTCTGGGATGAGTGAGTAGTCTGTGCTATCACAGATATGGAATCCATTCCTTCCCTCGGGAAGTAGACAGACAGTTCCCTTATTTGTTAGCCCTAAGAAAATGATCGATCCCGAGAGTTCATGTTAGACTAATTAGCTACTAGTCCGGTATGTGAACTAATTGATCACCAGGGGGTTAATGGTAAATAAGGATAATATGTTTCGAGAATGGTTTACGGAAATATCCCGACTAGAAATGAACAGTCTATGGAGGATTTATCCGTATGTAATGATTATATCAGTGGACGAGTATAAGTTATCTTTATTCGGCAGAGTTCAGTTTTGGGTTTATGGTGGTGTAATCCCGAAATTAATAGATTGAATATTGTTGTTCGGTCTGACGGATAATATTATTTAATTTATTGTAGCTACTGAATATGGGTCCATGGTCCCCGACGTGGCTCCTAACATGCATATGTTTTCTCGTCGTTTCACCTCAATTAATATTAAATAGTTGGATTGGACAGTTAATAGATATGTGGATTAATTGTTTAGTTGGACTAGATAATTAAATACATGGAAAAGAAATTTTTCGTGGACTCGGCCCAAGTGTGTGAAATGCGTGGATGACCTAATATATTAGGGCATGGGGCGCATCTTTTGTTATTTAATTGTCAAGAAATTTGTTTTCTTGGATAATTATTTAACATGTGATTAAATTATTTATTTGTTGAATAATTGATTAAGGAAAATATTGGATTGATCCTTAAATATTCTAGATTGGTTCTAGATTATTCTAGGAGTATCTTTTATTTAATAAGATTATTATAATTGATTTTGTATAAATTATTAAATCCTTGGAGGACAAGGATTACTTTCCTATATAAATAGAGTTCTCCCAAGCCTAAAACACACACATAAAATTTTGAGTTTTTGGGTAGTGTTGGAAGCTTAGAATTTTCGGCTTCAACACTAAGGGTTTCGAGTTGGGATAATCCTCGGGATTATTCCGGTAGCATATCGAGGAGGTCAAGCGGCTTGAATCACCATCCACTTGGTGTTGCTTGGAGATACACGCCGGAAGACAGTGGCTTCTCAATTCTTGGATCTTGGATCTCGGATTGTTTTAGACGTTTATTCATAATAAACCGGTAAGCAATCTAACCCCCTCGTAGGATTAGATCTATTTAATTATGTATTTTGGTTGTTAGATCTAGATCTTGTACTTTCCGCTGCGTAATCGGGTCAATCTATGATTGATCCGACGATATTACATCTTACAAGTGGTATCGGAGCCTTTGATCTATCAATCAAAGTATATGAATTTTAGATCAAAGGAGTGAAATAGCATGTGTAGATTGCTTTATTATTATTTTTTTATGAATCGAAAATATCATGTATGTATGCCTTTGTGATTGTCTTGGTTGAAGAGATGAATTGGGGTTGGTATCGTTTACTCGTTAGATCTATTGTAAACTCATATAAATTCGTTTATATGAGCATAGGAAATTTTGTAATTTTAATTTCCTGGAAGTAGATCTGTTTTGTTGCTGTTCCGTTTTTTATTTTTTCACGGGGTTTGAGTCGTTGAAACGATAATCCCTCCAGTCAGAATGAAGAATAAAAGTTGAAGAACATGCCCTCAAAATTTTGTAACGATCGGAGTCGATCTCGATGTCCGATGGCTGCTATAAAGTTATTCTTTTAATGTGAAAAAAAAGCACAATTGCCGTAAAAACCCTAGCCGTGAGTTCGTCGAATTTCTGGAAGAGTTTGGAACGTTGAAACATGGATCCGACCATTCAGATCGACTAACATGGAGTTATGAACAAGCACTAAAAATTTCAGGTAGATCGGGTTTTGTCTCGATTCCCGATCGGCCCGGAAGACATCGCTACCGCGCTTATAAACAGATCGGCGATTAGATCGGTGGATTTTTGGAGAAAATTGGACCGTTGAAATGAAGATCCAACCGTTCAGATTGAATTAGGTCGATAAAGTTTTGTGACGATCAAGGTTCGTTTTGATGTCCGATTATCGTTAAGACGCAGCAGCGGCAGATTAGAAAATAGTAAACCCTAGTTAGGGTTTGTGGTTTTTTTTAGGTTATATACGGGGGTACCAACGATCCATCTCGGTGACTAATATTTCCGTTATTTTTTCATGTATGATCGAAATTATGTGATCGAAACCGGAAAATTGCCATGACATGCATCATATCATTATTCCACTCCAATGCATAAATGTAGCTAGTTTATTTCGAATAAATTAGGAATGTATAACTCGTATAATTAGTTAAAAAGCTTCTTTAATTAATATGTGGTAGTTAATTAATTAAGTAACTAATTATTAAAACCGAGGAACCGGGTTTTGTCAATCATTACGATTTTAGTGATGGATTCTCGGTGAATCCCACTTAGATAAATCGTTGAGTTTTCGGTGAACCTACCTTAAACAGAAACGAGATTACGCTTTGGTTGATAATTTAGAAATCGGAAAATCATTGTACACGGGTTCGGAAATGGTCTAACCATGGTTGGGAAAGTTCAACCGAGCTCCGGCTCAATCAACTCCCCTTCCACATGTGATGTACGTTACAATGGTTCAACAAGGCATAGCATAGCCGATAAGCCTTCGGGCTAAACGGGGCTTCTCTTGCCGGAATAGCCTGAACTGTCACATATTTTCCAATGAATAAGATGGCGTAGGCTTGCCTATATAACCGACCCTGTTCGGAGTACTTTGATTTATTTTTTCTTATTGTCAAGACCGAAACCGTAATTAGTAAACCCACCACTTTTTCAAAATATTGAGTGGGAGCGGGGAAGGTGACACCACCCCACGGCCTCTACTATAGATGCAAGCACGTGAGAGAAGGGTGGCGCCCGAGCGGCTTTGATTCCGGCCCCTGCGGGTGGTGTTCACCCTATCAAAATTCAAGGCTTGGTTTCCGAAAGGATAGGATTTGGTGCTCGTTGAGTCATCGACCGACCTGCGGCGGCATACTCGGGCGTACTTTGAGATCGATATAGCGAGTCACACTTTTTGAATATTTTCAAATATCTAGGCTAGAAAAGGAAGGTAATCAATGAGTAAGGCTCGGGATGTCGATTCCCGAGAGATGTTCGATTCTCGAAGCTTAATCATTGAGAGAGATTGTCTCACTTTAATCGTCACCTCTTTGGTGACCTGCTGCGACAGCTTTGTGGTGTGAGATTAAATCCTTGGAATGGTAGGATAGACTTTAAACTAGTTTATTATTCCTAAAATAAAAATCTAGTAGTGAAAATTTACTTTAGAATTTAATTTTCTGTCATTTTATTTACAGCTAAATCTCTAGGCTACTAAACTGTTAGTAATAGGACATCATTAAAAATATGGAGAGTAACAAGTACGTTGTAATTATCAAAAGAATGCAGTTAATTTTTCAGAAGAGATTTTTCCTTGAGCCTTTAAAAACTTAAGTGACATAGTATAGGTATGTCATGGATGTCACTCGTGTTGAACAAGAGACGACCATACTTAGTTTACAAAAGATGATATAGGACTATCAGACAAATTCATTTAGTGAATTTTAAAAGTGTAATTACACAACAAATTTCTAATTGAAAAATTGGAAAATCATATACACAAGGCGTTGTTAGTTAGACGGTATTTGGAACCGATAATCTAGTGGGAGCCTTAGCCTTATGATTTGTTGTTTTTCTGAATCATTAGAAATGTGTAATAGACTACATAGGAGTTTCTCCATTCATTGGAAAGACAAGAATAAAGCGTTGCTAGTTAGGCAGTATTTGGAACTGATAAAGTAGTGGGAGCTTAGTTCTGGAGATTTTATAATCTTTGAAACATCTTGAACAAAGCATTGCTAGTTAGACATTATTTGGAACTGATAAACTAGTGGGATCTTAGTTCTGGGGATTTTCTAATCTTTGAAAAATCATAAATACAAAGTGTTGCTAGTTGGACGGTATTTGGAACCGATAAACTAGTGGGAGCTTTGGTCTTATGATTTGACGATTAGAAAAATCGACAGTCCAAGCAAGTAACACTGAACATCCCACAGTTCAAGAGTAGTGTCTACTCAAACGACTTGCTAGTTCAAGACTGTTTCCATCTAAGGAAAGTCGAGAATGAGAAAGAATGATTATACTTGTTAGTCATCTAAACTAAGTAGTTTTAAGGTTAAACCGAAAAATTAATAAATTAGAAATTAGAGGATAAGGAAAGTGATTTCGGATGAATGACCAATGCATCCTTAGCAATTTTCTTAAAAGCTAAGTTCTTTGGAAGAACTAGGTAGCTTTGCATTAAACGATAAATAAAATAGACAATGGGCAGTTATTTCAGATAGACTAGTGGGAGTGATATAAGGAAATGAATCTCGGATTCAATTCTTGAGTATCACAAAAAAAATTCATTTTTTGTTTTCGGATTCGTTGGGACGAACGTATTCATTTCCAATAGGATAATTTGTATGACTTATTGACGATAAATATAACATTCATAGCACGAACCCAAGACTCAGACTTCTGTTTGATAAAGTCAGAACCACTAAGAAATGCTAAATATGTATATGTAACACATCTTAAACAATATAAACGCAAATGGTTTCCGTATTTCGATAAATGCTTCTTTCTATTCTATTAAGTAGTGCATATTCCCTAAAGAGAAGATCTGAAGACTGGCTAAGGGTGATTCCTATCTCCCAGTGAAAGGAACAATGACTAAGTTTCCTTTCAATCAGGAAAGGTTGATAGATTTAAATAAGGAACAATGACTAAGTTTCCTTTCGGGGTCATATGAAAGGTACAAGCTAGTGGGAGCTTTTGAAGTAGTGACATATTGTCTGACAACTATTCGAGACTCCGGTAAGTTTATCCAAAATATTTGGAGGAATCTCTGATTTCACCAGAGATAGAGTATTCCATACTCAGAAATAGGTTATTGCGTAGTCTTAGGGACTGATGCTCAGCCTGCCTCCCAGTGAAATGTTTTCACTATGGGATACACCATAAATTTGCCTTATATATTTATTGATGTGCTAGGATATGCTGCTGAACTCATTTAAGATATTGGTTGCAAAATAACGGTTTACATTGTAATGAAAAACCGAGAAGTCTACCCAAAAGATGCCTACGCATTTGTGGATAAGGAGTGAATTCAGTTCACCCCACTTCCATAAATAGAGGCATTTAGCACCGAGTTCTAGAAGGTAGGACTGGAAATTTTGCATACACATTCAGGTCATGAAATATCTTAATGCATTGTGTAAAGGTTGGTTATAAAACTTGTAAAATTAGAGAATGACGGTTATATTGTCAAACTCGGTCTGATAGAGTCTATAAATAACAACCTTAGATCTTGAAGTATTTGTACTCCAGATGTTACTAACTGATTTGTTCAGTCCACATCCAACACCGGCAGTTGGTGATAAAACCAATAAAAACTTCTAAACTAGTTCGGTATATCGATCCTCCCCGAACGTAGTGGGAGTATGGTTTGTCCATTAACCATTGCAGGACTTTACAGTCTATAGGGTAGATTGATGACCTATAGTCCTTCGTGGGCTGTGTAGGATCCTGATCATAGAGGTTGGTTTAAAATCCATAACCCTGTGAATGGAGTTTGATACTCCAGTTCTATTGAAACTCTTGTAGAACCACCTGAGTATCTCAGGCCCAGAGGGAGTAATTGGAACTACATAGAGAAGAGTCGAATGAATAGGAAAGTTTAACTTTCAACGCAAAGATGTGTAATTTAGGGGTGATTCCCTAATAGGTAGAGAGTTAACCAGACCGTGATCTCTCTTACCACTCAGTCTTGCTTGATTTCGTCAGAAAGAGGGAAATAGGGGTGATTCCCAAAGACTTCCTTACCGAACAACGGAATCTGAATTCATTCAAAACATAAGGGTTTTAGCTAAGAACAAATGTCGGATTCGTTACAAAGTAGAAAATAAGGGTGATTCCCTCAGACCTTTTTGCGAGACTAACGGTATCTTAATTTATTCAGAAAGAACCTTTGGCAGGGTGCCAGCCATAACTTATATCCTTTGGGGATTAAAGCAAACCTCTAGGTCATTTCAGAATCATATATTTTGATATGTGGACTTGACCAGAATGTTGATAAGTCTTTTGTAGACTTGGCATCAATATTAGTAAAGTAGTATGTAGATTAGTGTTTGTAAATGGTGACACTGAATCAGTTGGAAACAACATGGGTGTGTTATCTGAAGTCTGAGTCTGACATGCCATCGGGATTCATTATAAAGGATTTGATTCGCTCAAATTATCGAGAATCGATCATTGGCAATCCCATCCATTCACCTGGTTAAGATATCCTTGCATTTATGCAACATTCAACGATGTAGTCTACCCGACCTCTAAGGAATGGTTATCTAAACCTGCGGATGAATACTAAATGGGATGTTAAGTTAATCCTCAAGTCTCTTAAGGAGAATGAGAAATAATATGCTGGTATATTCAGATGCAAACTAGAATATAAGTGATGACACTGATTCTGACTTTAGGTCAGATTAAGGTGATCGTTAAGTCGATTATGTCCTCAATGTTGAATCAAAGGCATATTGAAATCGTACCACCAGATTAGATGGAAAGGCGACGTTTCGATCCCAAAGATTGACTCAAGACGCCAACCTACCTGATCAGTGTACCAAGTCATATGGTATTCGGATTCTAAGTACGTGCCGTGTCACTGACCTACCCTGCGGCGGCACACTCCGGTCGTGCTTGGAAGGATGAATTACTGAGATGTGCTTGGAGGGTACAGATTAGAGGGATACGTCTCGCTTGTTTTGAGCAAGTGGGAAAATGTTGTAGATATAGATATAAAGGGTGTGCTCTAAAACAATTAATCCACTAGCCTTTCGTGCAAGTGGGAGATTGTTAGGTGTAGTGCCCGAAAGACAATTATATAATTGTTTTAGGACATAATTAATAATTCATCTTATTATATGCATGTGTGCTTATAATTAAGACACTACTGAAAACCCAAAGTACCTCGTTTATGGAATCACATAACTCAGTGTATGGCTATACACAAGAGGTTTGAGTTAGTGAGATGTAACTAAAATTAACTTAAGCCGTAGCGTTGATTAATATGAGTATGGGTCTTGTGATTAATATGCTAAATAATGCGCCCATAACACTTTAGGTGTGACAGTCTTATCCGGACTGTCGGCAAATAGGGTACCTAGTGGGGCTTTTATATATGATGATAATCATATAGGGATGGACCGATTTGATTTGAGTTCTCGATATAATTCTGTGATCGAGAAGTCTTATCGAATCACAAGATGATCATATATGGATTAATCTCAATCTGAAGTTGATACAGACAACCGCTTAGACTAGGGTAGAGTTTGATGTGTTAGTAAGGATTACTTCGTAGTATGTGGTCCAACACTTCTCGTTGGCTCTATTCTGGGATGAGTGAGTAGTCTGTGCTATCACAGATATGGAATCCATTCCTTCCTCGGAAGTAGACAGATGATTTCCTTATTTGTTAGCCCTAAGAAAATGATCGATCCCGAGAGTTCATGTTAGACTAATTAGCTACTAGTCCGGTATGTGAACTAATTGATCACCAGGGGGTTAATGGTAAATAAGGATAATATGTTTCGAGAATGGTTTACGGAAATTTCCCGACTAGAAATGAACAGTCTATGGAGGATTTATCCGTATGTAATGATTATATCAGTGGACACCTTATCAACTCATAGTTGAGTATAAGTTATCTTTATTCGGCAGAGTTCAGTTTTGGGTTTATGGTGGTGTAATCCCGAAATTAATAGATTGAATATTGTTGTTCGGTCTGACGGATAATATTATTTAATTTATTGTAGCTACTGAACATGGGTCCATGGTCCCCGACGTGGCTCCTAACATGCATATGTTTTCTCGTCGTTTCACCTCAATTAATATTAAATAGTTGGATTGGACAGTTATTAGATATGTGGATTAATTGTTTAGTTGGACTAGATAATTAAAGACATGGAAATGAAATTTTTCGTGGACTCGGCCCAAGTGTGTGAAATGCGTGGATGACCTAATATATTAGGGCATGGGGCGCATCTTTTGTTATTTAATTGTCAAGAAATTTGTTTTCTTGGATAATTATTTAACATGTGATTAAATTATTTATTTGTTGAATAATTGATTAAGGAAAATATTGGATTGATCCTTAAATATTCTAGATTGGTTCTAGATTATTCTAGGAGTATCTTTTATTTGATAATATTATTATAATTGATTTTGTATTAATTATTAAATCCTTGGAGGACAAGGATTACTTTCCTATATAAATAGAGTTCTCCCAAGCCTAAAACACACACATAAAATTTCGACTTTTTGGGTAGTGTTGGAAGCTTAGAATTTTCGGCTTCAACACTAAGGGTTTCGAGTTGGGATAATCCTCGGGATTATTCCGGTAGCATATCAAGGAGGTCAAGCAGCTTGAATCACCATCCACTTGGTGTTGCTTGGAGATACACGCCGGAAGACAGTGGCTTCTCAATTCTTGGATCTTGGATCTCGGATTGTTTTAGACGTTTATTCATAATAAACCGGTAAGCAATCTAACCCCCTTGTAGGATTAGATCTATTTAATTATGTATTTTGGTTGTTAGATCTAGATCTTGTACATTCCGCTGCGTAATCGGGTCAATCTATGATTGATCCGACGATATTACATCTTACAAGTGGTATCGGAGCCTTTGATCTATCAATCAAGTATATGAATTTTAGATCAAAGGAGTGAAATAGCATGTGTAGATTGCTTTTTTTTTTTTATGAATCGAAAATATCATGTATGTATGCCTTTGTGATTGTCTTGGTTGAAGAGATGGATTGGGGTTGGTATCGTTTACTCGTTAGATCTATTGTAAACTCATATAAATTCGTTTATATGAGCATAGGAAATTTTGTAATTTTAATTTCCTGGAAGTAGATCTGTTTTGTTGCTGTTCCGTTTTTTATTTTTTCACGGAGTTTGAGTCGTTGAAACGATAATCCCTCCAGTCAGAATGAAGAATAAAAGTTGAAGAACATGCCCTCAAAATTTTGTAACGATCAGAGTCGATCTCGATGTCCGATGGCTGCTATAAAGTTCTTGATGTAATAAAAAGCACAAACGCCGTAAAACCCTAGCTGTGAGTTCGTCAATTTACGGAAGAGTTTGGAGCGTTGAAACATGGATCCGACCATTCAGATCGACTAACATGGAGTTATGAACAAGCACTAAAAATTTCAGGTGGATCGGGTTTGTCTCGATTCCCGATCGGCCCCGGGAAGACAACGCCGCGCGCCAGATTATAAACAGATGCAGCAGTTAGATCGGTGGATTTTTGGAGAAAATTGGACCTTTGAAATGAAGATCCAACCGTTCAGATTGAATTAGGAGGAGTGAAGAACATGTACATAAAGTTTCGTGACGATCAAGGTTCGTTTTGATGTCCGATTATCGATAAGACGCAGCAGCGGAAGATTAGAAAATAGTAAACCCTAGTTAGGGTTTGTGGTTTTTTTTAGGTTATATACGGGGGTACCAACGATCCATCTCGGTGACTAATATTTCCGTTATTTTTTCGTGTATGATCGAAATTATGTGATCGAAACCGGAAAATTGCCATGACATGCATCATATCATGATTCCACTCCAATGCATAAATGTAGCTAGTTTATTTCGAATAAATTAGGAATGTATAACTCGTATAATTAGTTAAAAAGCTTCTTTAATTAATATGTGGTAGTTAATTAATTAAGTAACTAATTATTAAAACCGAGGAACCGGGTTTTGTCAATCATTACGATTTTAGTGATGGATTCTCGGTGAATCCCACTTAGATAAATTGTTGATTTTTCGGTGAACCTACCTTAAACAGAAACGAGATTACGCTTTGGTTGATAATTTAGAAATCAGAAAATCATTGTACACGGGTTCGGAAATGGTCTAACCATGGTTGGGCAAGTTCAACCGAGCTCCGGCTCAATCGACTCCCCTTCCACGTGTGATGTACGTTACAATGGTTCAACAAGACATAGCATAGCCGATAAGACTTCGGGCTAAACGGGGCTTCTATTGCCGGAATAGCCTGAACTGTCACATATTTTCCAATGAATAAGATGGCGTAGGCTTGCCTACATAACCGACCCTGTTTGGAGTACTTTGATTTATTTTTTCTTATTGTCAAGACCGAAACCGTAATTAGTAAACCCACCACTTTTTCAAAATATTGAGTGGGAGCGGGGAAGGTGACAGCCGACCCCACGGCCTCTACTATAGATGCAAGCACGTGAGAGAAGGGTGATGCCCCGAGCCGCTTTGATTCCGGCCCCCTGCGGGTGGTGTTCACCCCTTTCAAAATTCAAGGCTTGGTTTCCGAAAGGATAGGATTTCGGGTACTCGTTGAGTCACTGACCGACCTTGCGGCGGCATACTCGGGGCGTACTTTGAGATCTGATATAGTAGGTCACACTCTTTTTGAATATTTTCGAAATATCTAGGCTAGAAAAGGAAGGTAATCAATGAGTAAGGCCCGGGATGTCTGATTCCCGAGAGATGTTCGATTCTCGAAGCTTAATCATTGAGAGAGATTGTCTCACTTTAATCGTCACCTCTTTGACTGACCCTGCGGCGGCACTGTGGTGTGAGATTAAATCCTTGGAATTGTAGGATAGACTTTAAACAAGTTTATTATTCCTAAAATAAAAATCTAGTAGTGAAAATTTACTTTTGAATTTAATTTTCTGTCATTTTATTTACAGCTAAATCTCTAGGCTACTAAACTGTTAGTAATAGGACATCATTAAAAATATGGAGAGTAACAAGTACGTTGTAATTATCAAAAGAATGCAGTTAATTTTTCAGAAGAGATTTTTCCTTGAGCCTTTAAAAACTTAAGTGACATAGTATAGGTATGTCACGGATGTCACTCGTGTTGAACAAGAGACGACCATACTTAGTTTACAAAAGATGATATAGGACTATCAGACAAATTCATTTAGTGAATTTTAAAAGTGTAATTACACAACAAATTTCTAATTGAAAAATTGGAAAATCATATACACAAGGCGTTGCTAATTAGACGGTATTTGGAACCGATAATCTAGTGGGAGCCTTAGCCTTATGATTTGTTGTTTTTCTGAATCATTAGAAATGTGCAATAGACTACACAGGAGTTTCTCCATTCATTGGAAAGACAAGAATAAAGCGTTGCTAGTTAGGCGTGATTTGGGCCGATAAACTAGTGGGAGCTTAGTTCGGAGATTTTATAATCTTTGAAACATCTTGAACAAAGCATTGCTAGTTAGACATTATTTGGGCCGATAAACTAGTGGGAGCTTAGTTAGGGGGATTTTCTAATCTTTGAAAAATCATAAATACAAAGTGTTGCTAGTTGGGCGGTATTTGGAACCGATAAACTAGTAGGAGCTTTGGTCTTATGATTTGACGATTAGAAAAATCGATGATCCAAGCAAGTAACACTTGAACATCCCACGCTTCAAGAGTAGTGTCTACTCAAGCGACTTGCTAGTTCAAGGCGGTTTCCATCTAAGAAAAGTCGAGAATGAGAAAGAATGTTTATACATGTTAGTCATCTAAACTAAGTAGTTTTAAGGTTAAACCGAAAAATTAATAAATTAGAAATTAGAGGATAAGGAAAGTGATTTCGGATGAATGACCAATGCATCCTTAGCAATTTTCTCAAAAGCTAAGTTCTTTGGAAGAACTAGGTAGCTTTGCATTAAACGATAAATAAAATAGACAATGGGCAGTTATTTCAGATAGACTAGTGGGAGTGATATAAGGAAATGAATCTCGGATTCAATTCTTGAGTATCACAAAAAAAATTCATTTTCTGTTTTCGGATTCGTTGGGACGAACGTATTCATTTCCAATAGGATAATTTGTATGACTTATTGACGATAAATATAACATTCATAGCACGAACCCAAGACTCAGACTTCTGTTGATAAAGTCAGAACCACTATGAAATGCTGAATATGTATATGTAACACATCTTAAACAATATAAACGCAAATGGTTTCCGTATTTCGATAAATGCTTCTTTCTATTCTATTAAGTAGTGCATATTCCCTAAAGACAAGATCTGAAGACTGGCTAAGGGTGATTCCTATCTCCCAGTCAAAGGAACAATGACTAAGTTTCCTTTCAATCAGGAAAGGTTGATAGATTTAAATAAGGAACAATGACTAAGTTTCCTTTCGGGGTCATATGAAAGGTACAAGCTAGTGGGAGCTTTTGAAGTAGTGACATATTGTCTGACAACTATTCGAGACTCCGGTAAGTTTATCCAAAATATTTGGAGGAATCTCTGATTTCACCAGAGATAGAGTATTCCATACTCAGAAATAGGTTATTGCGTAGTCTTAGGGACTGATGCTCAGCCTGCCTGCCAGTGAAATGTTTTCACTATGGGATACACCATAAATTTGCCTTATATAGTTATTGATGTGCTAGGATATGCTGCTGAACTCATTTAAGATATTGGTTGCAAAATAACGGTTTACATTGTAATGAAAAACCGAGAAGTCTACCCAAAAGATGCCTACGCATTTGTGGATAAGGAGTGAATTCAGTTCACCCCACTTCCATAAATAGAGGCATTTAGCACCGAGTTCTAGAAGGTAGGACTGGAAATTTTGCATACACATTCAGGTCATGAAATATCTTAATGCATTGAGTAAAGGTTGGTTATAAAACTTGTAAAATCAGAGAATGACGGTTATATTGTCAAACTCAGTCTGATAGAGTCTATAAATAACAACCTTAGATCTTGAAGTATTTGTACTCGAGGATGTTACTAATCGATTTGTTCGATCCACATCCAACACCGGCGATTGGTGATAAAACCAATAAAAACTTCTAAACTAGATCGGTATATCGATCCTCCCCGAACGTAGTGGGAGTATGGTTTGTCCATTAACCATTGCAGGACTTTACAGTCTATAGGGTAGATTGATGACCTATAGTCCTTCGTGGGCTGTGTAGGATCCTGATCATAGAGGTTGGTTTAAAAGCCATAACCCTGTGAATGGAGTTTGATTCTCCAGTTCTATTGAAACTCTTGTAGAACCACCTGAGTATCTCAGGCCCAGAGGGAGTAATTGGAACTACATAGAGAAGAGTCGAATGAATAGGAAAGTTTAACTTTCAACGCAAAGATGAGTAATTTATGGGTGATTCCCTAATAGGTAGAGAGTTACCAGACCGTGATCTCTCTTACCACTCAGTCTTGCTTGATTTCGTCAGAAAGCGGGAAATAGGGGTGATTCCCAAAGACTTCCTTACCGAACAACGGAATCTGAATTCATTCGAACATAAGGGTTTTAGCTAAGAACAAATGTCGGATTCGTTACAAAGTAGAAAATAAGGGTGATTCCCTCGGACTTTTAAGAGACTAACGGTATCTTAATTTATTCAGAAAGAACCTTTGGCAGGATGCCAGCCATAACTTATATCCTTTGGGGATTAAAGCAAACCTAGGTCATTTCAGAGTCATATATTTTGATATGTGGACTTGACCAGAATGTTGATAAGTCTTTTGTAGACTTGGCATCAATATTAGTAAAGTAGTATGTAGATTAGTGTTTGTAAATGGTGACACTGAATCAGTTGGAAACAACATGGGTGTGTTATCTGAAGTCTGAGTCTGACATGCCATCGGGATTCATTCTAAATGATTTGATTCGCTCAAATTATCGAGAATCGATCATTGGCAATCCCATCCATTCACCTGGTTAAGATATCCTTGCATTTATGCAACATTCAATGATGTAGTCTACCCGACCTCTAAGGAATGGTTATCTAAACCTGCGGATGAATACTAAATGGGATGTTTAGTTAATCCTCAAGTCTCTTAAGGAGAATGAGAAATAATATGCTGGTATATTCAGGTGCAAACTAGAATATAAGTGATGACACTGATTCTGACTTTAGGTCAGATTAAGGTGATCGTTAAGTCGATTTTGTCCTCAATGTTGAATCAAAGGCATATTGAAATCGTACCACCAGATTAGATGGAAAGGCGACGTTTCGATCCCAAAGATTGACTCAAGACGCCATCCTACCTGATTAGTGTACCAAGTCATATGGTATTCGGATTCTAAGTACGTGCCGTGTCACTGACCTACCCTGCGGCGGCACACTCCGGTCGTGCTTGGAAGGATGAATTACTGAGATGTGCTTGGAGGGCACAGATTAGAGGGATACGCCTCGCTTGTTTTGAGCAAGTGGGAAAATGTTGTAGATATAGATATAAAGGGTGTGCTCTAAAACAATTAATCCACTAGCCTTTCGTGCAAGTGGGAGATTGTTAGGTGTAGTGCCCGAAAGACAATTATATAATTGTTTTAGGACATAATTAATAATTCATCTTATTATATGCATGTGTGCTTATAATTAAGACACTACTGAAAACCCTAAGTACCTCGTTTATGGAATCACATAACTCAGTGTATGGCTATACACAAGAGGTTTGAGTTAGTGAGATGTACTTAAAATTAACTTAAGCCATAACATTGATTAATATGAGTATGGGACTTGTGATTAATATGCTAAATAATGCGCCCATAACACTTTAGGTGTGACAGTCTTATCCGGACTGTCGGCAAATAGGGTACCTAGTGGGGCTTTTATATATGATGATAATCATATAGGGATGGACCGATTTGATTTGAGTTCTCGATATAATTCCGTGATCGAGAAGTCTTATCGAATCACAAGATGATCATTTATGGATTAATCTCAATCTGAGGTGATAAATGAGACAACCGCTTAGACTAGGGTAGAGTTTGATGTGTTAGTAAGGATTACTTCATAGTATGTGGTCCAACACTTCTCGTTGGCTCTATTCAGGATGAGTGAGTAGTCGTCTATCATCGAATATGGAATCCATTCCTTCCCTAGGGAAGTAGACAGACAGTTCCCTTATTTGTTAGCCCTAAGAAAATGATCGATCCCGGGAGTTCATGTTACACTAATTAGCTACTAGTCCGGTATGTGAACTAATTGATCATCAGCGGGTTAATGGTAAATAAGGATAATATGTTTCGAGAAGGGTTTACGGAAATATCCCGACTCGAAATGAATAGTCTATGGAGGATTTATCCGTATGTAATGAATATATCGGTGGACACCTTATCAACTCATAGTTGAGTATAAGTTATCTATATTCGGCGAGTTCGATTTGGGTTTATGGTGGTGTAATCCCGAATTAATAGATTGAATATTATTGTTCGGTCTGACGGATAATATTATTTAATTTATTGTTGCTACTGAATATGGGTCCATGGTCCCCGACGTGGCTCCTAACATGCATATGTTTTCTCGTCGTTTCACCTCAATTAATATTAAATAGTTGGATTGGGTATGCTTTAATAGATATGTGGATTAATTGTTTAGTTGGACTAGATAATTAAATACATGGAAAAGAAATTTTTCGTGGACTCGGCCCAAGTGTGTGAAATGCGTGGATGACCTAATATATTAGGGCATGGGGCGCATCTTTTGTTATTTAATTGTCAAGAAATTAGTTTTCTTGGATAATTATTTAACATGTGATTAACTATTTATTTGTGGAATAATTGATTAAGGAAAATATTGGATTGATCTTTAAATATTCTAGATTGGTTCTAGATTATTCTAGGAGTATCTTTTATTTAATAGGTTTATTATAATTGATTTTGTATTAATTATTAAATCCTTGGAGGACAAAGATTACTCTCCTATATAAAGAGAGTTCTCCCAAGCCTAAAACACACACATAAAATTTTGACTTTCTGGGTAGTGTTGGAAGCTTAGAATTTTCGGCTTCAACACTAAGGGTTACGAGTTGGGATAATCCTCGGGATTATTCCGGTAGCATATCGAGGAGGTCAAGCGGCTTGAATCACCATCCACTTGGTGTTGCTTGGAGATACACGCCGGAAGACGGTGGCTTCTCAATTCTTGGATCTTGGATCTCGGATTGTTCTAGACGTTTATTCACAATAAACCGGTAAGCAATCTAACCCCCTCGTAGGATTAGATCTATTTATTTATGTATTTTGGTTGTTAGATCTAGATCTTGTACTTTCCGCTGCGTAATCGGGTCAATCTATGATTGATCCGACGATATTACATCTTACAATTTGTTCTTGGACGGTTTTATTGCATGTGTTCTTGGGCGGTGCCATTTTTGTTGTTGAATAAGATGATCTTGATGAAATTTTCTTCTAAGGCCAACTGACGATGCATTTTCTCATCTATGAATAAATCTGGGCCGTTTTTCCCCGTTGACAATAAATTCAAGATCTAAAAGCCTATAAAACATATCAAAAGAGGGGGGTGATTTGAATGTGTTAATACTGAGCCTGAGAGTCTGATCTTAAGTTGCCTACGTATCCAATCTGTGTAATTGGAATCTCTCGTAGTTCCTTAGGGATCACTTATATAGAGGATGTCTCATCCGAATTCTTGTTGGACAAGGATTCTAATTCTTAATCCCTAAAGATTATCACATGTAAATCCCTTTGATTTATGGATTATTATGGATATATTTAAATTTAAAGATTCGACTCGTTATCTAATGGGATTCTTTCCATATTTATCCCATAATATAGGAACATGATTAAATATCGGATAAGGAAAGCTCTGGCTGACCTGGGTCGAGCCTCCTTGGGTCACTTCCGATCCGAGCTGCGCTACCTGACCTTCGTCTTTACCGAGCCGACCTACGGTGGTAAGCTATGAATAGCCGAGCTGACCTCCCACATGGGGTTCAGGTCCGCTTCGTCAGTTAGACTTGTGGCTCATAGCCTTTATTACTTGTTAATTATCTGTCTTCATTTATGACTCAGCCACTATGAGGATGACACGTGGTGAGGAATAGTCCGACCTTCGTCATTGCACGTGTCTGACATTCGGAAATATTTGGTGTCCGGTGCATTACTTGTTAGTAATGGTTTTAAACTTTCCTTTGAATCTGGCAAATTTTAATTTTGTAAAAATGGACAATTTTTAGGAAAGGGCTATGTGGTTCATTGTATGTTTCAATTAAACATTCTGGTTGTTGTATCTAAGGCCGTTGTGCGAAAATCTACGAACATTATTACTAGTAGTAATAAAGAAGAATCTACTTTTGCATATTTGATTGAGTCTTCATCTTTATGGTATTGTATATTAGGACACACTAATTTTAAATTTGTTCGAAAATTAATGAATTTGGATTAGTTGCCTAAACTAAAATTTGACGACAAAAAAATGCCATACATGTATTGAAGCAAAAATGACAAAATTACCATTTCCAAGTGTTGAACGTTTTAATGAAGCTTTGGATTTAATTCACACCGATATTTGTGATTTAAAATTTGTGCAAACCGGAGGCGGTAAAAAGTATTTCATTACTTTTATCAATGATAGCACAAGATACTGTTATGTATACTTGTTGCGTAGCAAAGATGGGGCTCTTGATGCTTTTAAGCTTTACAAGAATGAAGTTGAGAATCAACTTAGGAAACAGATCAAAGTGATTCGTAGTGACAAAGTTGGAGAATATGATGCACCTTTTGATGAATTTTGTTTGGAATTCGGAATTATTCATCAAACGACTGCACCATATTCACCACAATCCAATGTTGTTGCTGAACGTAAAAACAGAACACTTAATGAAATGACGAATGCTATGTTAATTAGTTCGGGTTTACCCCAGAACATGTGGGGGGAGGCGATCCTCTCGGCGTACTTCATTTTGAATCGTATACCATCCTAGAAAAAGGATGAGACACCTTATGAATTGTGGAAGGGTCACAAACCCAACTACAAAATTTTTAAAGTGTGGGGGTGTTTAGAAATGGTAAAAATACCTAAACCTAAACAAGTAAAATTTGGGCCTAAAACAATTGATTGCATATTTATTGGCTATGCAAAAAATAGTAGTGCCTATCGGTTTCTGGTTCATAAATCAGACATTCATGACGTACATGTAAATACTATAATTGACTCAAGGAATGCTATATTTATTAGCGAAATCTTTCCTTTCAATGACAAGGAAAATGAAGGTTCAATTTTTAAAATAACTTTTGATGCAATAACAAATGATGGTTCAAATGATCATCAGGAAACAGTGGAATTTCACAGAAGTAAAATGGCAAGGAGTTCAACATCATTTAGTCATGATTTACTTAACTATATGGTAGAGGATGATCCAAGGACATATGCTGAAGCTATGTCCACTCTAGAAGCGCCGTTCTGGAAGGAGGTTATTAACAGTGAAATAGAATCCATTATGCAAAATAACATTTGGGAGTTGGTTGATCTTCCACCCGGAGATATACCACTTGGATGTAAGTGGATTTTGAAGAAGAAAATGAAACCTAATGGATCTATTGATAAATACAAGTCTAGGTTAGTAGCCAAATGATACAAACAAAAGGAAGGCCAAGATTTCTTTGACACAAACTCACTGGTTACGAGGATAACGTCTATACGTATCTTGATTGCCATTGCTGCGCTTTTTAACTTGGAAATCCATCAAAAGGATGTTACAACAACTTTCTTAAATGGTGAGTTGGAGGAAGACATGGAACAACCTGAAGGGTTTGTGGTTCCAGGTCAAGAAAAGAAATTGTGCAAACTTGTGAAATCACTGCATAGGTTTAAGCAAGCACCTAAACAGTGGCAAATGAAATTTAACCAAACAATGATGTCAAATGGCTTTAGAATCAATGAATATGATTAGTGTGTCTACATAGAGACAACGCATAAAGCCTATATGATTGTATGTTTGTATGTGGATGACATGCTAATCATGGGTAGTGATCATGAGATCATCGTGAACTCTAAGTGAATGTTGACTAAAAGCTTCGAGATGAAGAATATGAGAGTTGGTGAAGTTATACTTGGGATTAAAATCTCAAAAATGTCTGATGTACTGATGTTGTCTGTTGGTCCCTTGGAAAGGCTAACACAAGTTTAGAGGGGGCGGTGATGAATAAACTTATCACCAAAACCTAGAGTAACTAACAATTAAGGTTCGGCTTTTAACTTATGTGGAGTTGAGTGACAAAGTGAGTCTAAGTCAAACCGACTTATGCAAAACCGAGTCAACGGCAAATGGATAGAAGGTTTGGCCTTTATCTCGATCTTGTTGATACTATAAGAAAAAGCTAAATATGCAAAACCAATTCTCGTGAATTTTAGTTTGTGAGTATGTATGCTTGTAACAATCGGGCCAGATCTTTGAATAAACAATAATAAATGTTGTATAAGTAAATAATGTGAATGTAAATGCGTAAAGTAAGTAGATCAAGAGTTATAGAGGTTCCAGGTGGTGTAATCTCATCACCCACTTTTCTGTGTGATGTAGGAGGAAAATTGCACTAGAACTCCTTAAGGTAAGTCACACAAAAAGTCATAAATGAAAGTCCTTGACCAATCCCTAGTGTCATTATCTAAACAATCAAAGAACAGGTTGGATTTCTTCTCTCCAAATGCTTGACCCACTGGTCCTAAGAGGGTTGTATTGCCTCTTCACCAGCTACCACCACAAACACAGTCTACCCGACTGCAAACAACTCCTTAGCAACTCTTTGACCGGATTGCTTCATAGGCTAAACCTTTGATTAAGAATCAAATTTGGGCTGAGAATCAATAAATAGATTCTTGTTTGTGGTTCTTCAAAGTGTTGAAATTTGGATATGATCGATGTTGCTTGAACACTTGAAGAAATCTAGATATGATCTTGTTGAGCACAAATAATGATAGCAATTCGAATGAACTAGACTTAAGAACTATAACGCTTGGAATCTTGTTAATTCCGTGTGTGATCCTTGATGTCAAGTTCTCTATTTATAGTGTGAGGTCCAACATTCATTTTGGTTGAATTTGAATTGCTTCAACGTCTATATTTTCATATGTCAGGTGTCAGTGACCGTTCTGACATGTTTCTCATCCAATAAGAATCCTTGAATTGTAACGTTCAAATGTACTTTCAGTTGCTTGGATGGCTGATTATAAAACTGAGTGTCCTGATTAGTTTTATATGGAGTATGTCAGTTTTCAGTTTGTTAACTGACTTAGAGCATTAACTGAGTTTTTACTCTTCTTCAAAAATTCAGTACTCTATTTATGTGATTTTATGTGTTTGAATCAGATTACACCATTAATTTTAGAGATCGTCTAAGATATCATTGTCCTTATGATACTTAGGTCTTCTTCAAGATTCATAAAGTCAGTTCAGGCCATGACATACTTACCTGAATTCTAACTTTGTAATCTCGGCTTAAAAATCTTCATAACTGAGTTTGAACCCTTAGTTCTTATATTTTACAACTGAGTCTGTGTCCCTCAGTTTTTCAAATACTGAGTTTGTTCCTTCAGCCTTCAATTCTAGATAAGTTAACCGAGTCTGTGACCCTCAACGAACTTACCTTCTTCAGTTCTGAGTAAGCTTCAGTTCTAGGTGTACATCTTAAGTCTTATGTCAAGTTCCAGTTATCTAGATGATTTCCGGTTTTGAGTTTTATGACACTTCTATCTATTACAGTGCTTGACCTATACAATTATCAGACTCTAGTAAAACTTATACATTCAGTTCTAGACATCTTTAGCCTTTCACTATAACTGGCTTCAGCACTTCATCAATGGGGTGTAACCAAACATATTTTTGAGTAAGATGAATCATCATCAAAACTAAATTTTATTCCCAACAATTTTCCCCTTTTTGATGATGTCAAAACCCTCCTTAAAAGAAAAGTTTAAAGATAATAACAATGCAAAACAAAGTAAAACTGGAAATTGGATTTCATTAAGTTTGCAAAAACTGGAATAGTTACACAATTGATAAAAACTGAAATAAGATCTAAACATTTCTTAGTGTAACTTTGATAAACTTCTGTTCCTTATCGTGAAGACTATATTCTTCTTCAATCTTTGTGTCTTTCTTTAGGAAAGTCCTCAGATAATCTACTTGACTTGTAAGTTTCCACTTCCTCCATAGAAGTAACTTATGCAGGTGTCTCTCACCCTTGTAGTAATCTTCAAATTCTGAAATATCTGCTTTCAGCTGTTCTCTCTTATCTTTGATTTGAAGTATTTCTTCAATTCTCATGATCTTCTTGTGATGCGCCATTTTCTTGTTATGAAGAGTATCAGATAAGAAATTGGCAAGTGATTCTTCATAAGTCTTGTGCCTATATTTCGTTTTGACATGGTTATAGTCAGCAACAAATTTCATCCATAGATCCATTGTCGAGTAGCTCTTTTTTTCTCCAGTGATCAGATTTGGGAATGAACTGATTTTCGGATAGTTCTACAACATCTTGCACATAAGGACTGCTGCACGATTTTAGTTCCATCAACTCGACTTCAAGCTTTCGTTGTTCTTCATAGTTTCAGTTTTTTTCTTCCTCTACTTCCCCCTTTTGGCATTATACAACTCATTGATTAGGTGATGTGTTGCCTTTTGATCTGTTGACATGTCCTCTGGGAAGTAAGTACTTCTTTGAGCTAAGTTTCTAACACATAAATCCGTTGATTGAGGTTCCATTCAGCTTGAGCATGAGTTTCTCGATCTTGCATAGTTGTCAGTTCAAGTTTTTCCTTGAGACTGAGATTTTCTGAAACTGAGTGAGAAGTAGATTTCTTGATAATGTCCAACTTAGTATGAATGGAGACATCAGTCTTTTTCCGGTAATCCAAGTAACTGGAAACATGTGACAGATGACAATTGTATTCATCATTTTTGTTGAGTATAAGCTTCAATCCTTCTTGTACTTTCCTCAATTTCAAATCGACTAATCGAAATCAAGTATTAATGATATTTCAAAGATCGCTTTTATATCGATCAACTTAAGTCAAAGGTTGATAAGATGAAGCCGACAACGGTTATATCGCATTTAATTACCGCAGTTTATGTCAGAATATGTTGAGTGTACACCCCATTACTGTCAGAACAGTACATGCATCGGTTACAAAATCCATCATGGAATTTGAAAAGTTGTTCAAATCAACCGCCAAGACATTACCCCCTATATCCAACCTCCATTCACATTTCCTCAAAAAAAAAAATCGATTTTGTTTTATAATTATTTTTCCTCTCAAAATTCAATCTTTTTCACACTAAACCCAGAAATGGCCGCCTCAAAGAAATCTCAAGAAGAAAGATTGATCACAAATTTAGATGTGTATACATTTGAAATTTATGAAGCTATGTGCAACAACACTCTACTTGCAAGTTATATCTCATGAGAAGATCTAGAAACAACCAGGATTAAGAAGCATTTTGGAGGTCACTTTCAACGAAAAATGTGATATGGAAGGGATTTTGTAGTTCTGGGAGAACATGCGTATTGTAAGAGGCTCCCTCATCACTAAGGTTCGTGCATATCGAATCATTGTCAATGAACGAGTCATGAAGTCACTATTTGGTTTCACAAATCCACCTGTGACATCAATAGACTTGGCTTGTCTACCATTGAAAAAGGGCGCCTTTCTTAGGCAGATTTCCTTATCTAAGGAACCAACATCAGTTGGTATTCATGTTGATAAACTCAAGCCAGAATTTGGACTTCTCAACAGAAATGGCTCAGCAGACATATTATTGGAAAATCCAAAGGAATCAATATATTATCCGATGACAGTGCTTATCTGATGAACATAATCTGGGATGAACTAGAATTCAATTAGGCCGGTTATATCGTCAATCAGATAAAGAAACAACATTTAGCTGAATTGGAAAGTGTGCAGAAAGCTCAAGCTGAAGGACAAATAACTACTGGCAGATTCCGACTGAAGAAATCACTCAGTAGAGTCATTCAATACTATTTAGAGAAACTCAAGGCAGGGAAGAAAGCAAGACAAACTGCAGCATGCAACTCATCGTCACAGAGGAAATTGCAAAGAGCTTGCAAGTTCAAGAAGAACAACTTCCCAACCTGAAGCAAGAAGAAAACGTGTCTCAAAGAGAAGTCGAACACAAATGAGTCAAGCGGAAAGTCGACTCAAAGAAAGGAAAAATCGCTTGTCAAATGTTTGTACCCGAGATACTTGAGTCGCAAGCACCAACCGAGGGGAACAACAACAAATGGTGTGTTTGAAACTACACGGAAGGATATTCTTGCTAATGATATCGCTTCTCGCCATACAACAATCTCAAGACTGTCGGATCAAAGAACTAGCCCCGATTTTGAAGTCGATGAAGATGAAGCTCAAACCAGAAGACTCTCGTGATGCTATCTTACAAACTGATGAAAAGTTACTCTTGGAGAAACTTGAAATTAGAGACCTATATACTCTATTTCCTATGTCAGAGTTTCTTGCAAATTGCTTCAGTAGATTCAATGAAGTAGCCCGATGAAGAGAATCAGCCACATCATCTATACCCAAGGATATTTTAAAGAACAAGGATGATGATGAAGATGATAATTCAAGGCAAGAAGCTGAAATGACTACAGATTTGCAGCCAGATACTCAACCTCAACTCCAAGATACATAAAACAAGAACTTCGGCCAGAAGAATTTCCGATTCAAATCGGACAATCGACAATCGACAAGCGGTGATGGACATGATAATCAGCAACTTATGGTAATTGAAGATATCACTCAGTCTAAAGTCCAAACAGAAGACACATATGATCCTTCTGATATTTTGACAATGGAGGAATTGGGCAAAGTTCATGAGAACTTGAAGATTATGCTCAACCAAAAGGATGCATACAATGGCCTTCTGTCAAACATCTCTGGATATCTAGATTATAGACAGAGAACATATATCTCAGTTCATGTAAGATTAGAGATGATTCACAAGTCAAGTTCAAGTTTTGCCTCGGAAATTTTGACACTCAAAGAGAAACTTGAAATCTCAACCGCAGTAGATATGGAAACACATGCTCAAGCTCACTGGCATTTAACTCAGCACATCTGCGGGTTAGAAAATCAGCTCAAAGAAGTACTTGCTTCTCATCAACATATCTCAGCCGATCAAAAGGCAACCCATGCTTTGGTAGATCAATTGTATGATGCCAAAAGAGGTAAGCTCAAGAAGAAAAGTTGAGGCTAGTCAAAGAAAAGAAGCAACTTGAAGACGAATTGGAGTAATATAAATTAGCAACAGATCCAAGGTTTTTAAAGACAAAATTAACTGATGAGCAGCTCATTGAGAAATACAGTCAAGCTGAAGAAAGGAGAGCTACTCTAACACAGGATGTGTTGTTGAAGTTTTTCAAAGATCACAATCCTATCAAAGCTAAGTACAAGGACAAGACTACTGAAGAATCCTTGAACTACTTCTTATCTGACATATATCACAATCAAAATATGGCTCACTATAAGAAGATCAAGAGGATTGAAGACAAACTGAAGATAAGAGACAAAGTTGAACAAATCATAGTTTGAAAATTACTACAAGAATGATTCAGCTTTACCAAAGTTATCTTTGTGGAGAAAATGGAAAGAAGGAAGTCAAGTGGACTATAATAAGACTTTTACTAAGGAAGACTCTAAGCTAGAGTATGATTATCGTCTTCATGACAAAGAAAAGAAGTTTATCTTAGTTATACAAAAAGCACATAGAAGAGCTTAGCCTCTGGTTAAACTTACTTGAACGAAGTGTAACTATTCCAGTTTTTGCATATTCTAATGAAATCCAATTTCCCAGTTTTACCTTGTTTTGATCGTTAAGATTTTCTTTTAGGGAGAGTTTTTGCATCATCAAAAAGGGGGAAATTATTGGAAATAAAATTTATGTTTTGATGATAATTCATCATATTTATTAAAAGTATTATCTTAACCCCATTGATGAAGTTCTGAAACTAGCTGTTATAGTGAAAGGATAAAAGATGTCTAGAACTGAATGTATAGGATTTACTAAACTCTGATAATCATCTAGGTTACATCAGACAAGCAGTGTAATAGTTATAGTATCGTGAAACTGAAAACTGGAAGTCATTTAGAAAACTGGAAATCGTCAAGATAAACAAACGACAAACCGACTCGGACTACACCAATATGGAATTGAAGAAGATAAGTTCATTTGAGGACACAAACTCGGTTGGCTTATATGGAAGATTGAAGAATCGAGGTTCAAACTCGGTTGATGAAGAAGCGAGGGTCACAAACTCAGTTATAGAAGATTGAAGAACTGAGGGTTCAAACTCTGTTTACATGTCGAGACTGTAAAGTTAGAATTCAGGCAAGTTTGTGGTGACCTGAACTGACTTTTTGGATCTTGTATGAAGACCTATGAGTCATAAGGACAATGAACTCTTAGATAATTTTTTAGGGAAATGTGTACTCTGATTAAGTCAATAATAATCAGATGAAAAGCTGGAGTACTGATATTTGAAGAAGTGTAAAATCTCAGTCAATGCTTCAAGTCAAGAAACTGACAACTGACAAACTCAGTATAAAACTGATCAGGAAACTCAGTTTTATAAGTCAGTCATCCACCAAACTGATAGTACAGTCGAACGTTGTAAAGGAAGCAATGTTATTGGATGAAATACTGACACATCAGAACGGTCATAAAATATAGCCGTTGATACAATTCAAATTCAAAGTAAATGAACGTTGGACCTTACACTATAAATAGAGGACTTTGCACCAAGGATTAAATATAAGAACACAAATTGGGGGGGCTAGAACTAGATATTCGAACCCTTTGCGGTTAATCAAAGGCAAAGAAGCCGGAATCGGCGAAGGAACCCTAGAATTCATCATATTTATTAAAAGTATTATCTTAACCCCATTGATGAAGTTCTGAAACTAGCTGTTATAGTGAAAGGATAAAAGATGTCTAGAACTGAATGTATAGGATTTACTAAACTCTGATAATCATCTAGGTTACATCAGACAAGCAGTGTAATAGTTATAGTATCATGAAACTGAAAACTGGAAGTCATTTAGAAAACTGGAAATCGTCAAGATAAACAAACTGACAAACTGACTCAGACTACACCAATATGGAATTGAAGAAGATAAGTTCGCTGAGGGACACAAACTCGGTTGGCTTATATGGAAGATTGAAGAACTGAGGGTTCAAACTCAGTTGATGAAGAACTGAGGGTCACAAACTCAGTTATAGAAGATTGAAGAACTGAGGGTTCAAACTCTGTTTACATGTCGAGACTGTAAAGTTAGAATTCAGGCAAGTTTGTGGTGACCTGAACTGACTTTTTGGATCTTGTATGAAGACCTATGAGTCATAAGGACAATGAACTCTTAGATAATTTTTTAGGGAAATGTGTACTCTGATTAAGTCAATAATAATCAGATGAAAAGCTGGAGTACTGATATTTGAAGAAGTGTAAAATCTCGATCAATGCTTCAAGTCAAGAAATCCGACAATCGACAAACTCGATATAAAACGATCGAAACTTCGGTTTTATAAGTCGATCATCCACCAAACCGATAGTACGATCGAACGTTGTAAAGGAAGCAATGTTATTGGATGAAATCTCGACACATCGTAACGGTCATAAAATATAGCCGTTGATACAATTCAAATTCAAAGTAAATGAACGTTGGACCTTACACTATAAATAGAGGACTTTGCACCAAGGATTAAATATAAGAACACAAGAAGATAGAACACTGTCTAGATCAACAAGCATTTTTGTGTGTACTAGTCTCGTTCATTTGAATTGCTATCATCTCTGTGCTAACAAGATCATAACTAGAAATCTTCCAAGTGATCAAGCTACACAAGATTTATCAAGAATCATACACTTAGAAGAACCACAAACAAGAATCAATTTTTTGATTGTCAACCCAACTTTGATTCTTAATCAAAGGTTCAGACTGTGAAGCAAACCGGGAAGGTTTTGCCAAGGACAGTTGTCACAGCAGCCGGGTAGACTGTGTTTGTGGTGGTAGCTGTTGAAGAGGCATACGTAACCCTTCAAGGACCAGTGTTCAAGCAATTGAAAAGCAGCAAGTCTACATGTTCTACAACTGTTTAGATAGTAAAGCTAGGATTAGCCAAGGACTATTGTTTAGGACTTTTTGTAACAACTCACCTCAAGAAGTTCTAGTGGGATTTTCTTCCTACACCATGTGGTAAGAGAGGACTGACAGGATTACACCACCTGGAACCTCTATAACTCTTGTTTCATTTACTTTACGCATTTACATTACAAATTTATTTATTACATCATTTATATTGTTTACACATCATACTGAGAACTGATTGTTACACAACTCACAAACTCTGGCCGACATCCACGTAATTCGATTTAGCACACTCAGCTTTCGCATAGACTAACAAGATCAAGAAAAAGGCTAGAATTGTATCCGTTGCCTGATGATGCTAAATAATGCACCACTGGATTATCAGGGCCATGTGTAATCTAAGGATGAGCTGTGAAAGGATCGAATGGCTGGAAATGTTGAAAAGATGTTGTTTGTGGTGGTTTATGGCTGAGTCAAAGAATGTATCTTGGATTGCCTACGTATCCTGTGTAATGTCCAGGAATCAAGCCTTACGTAGTTCCTGGAATGATGTATTTATAGGTACGTGTCCTTTTTCTGTCCTAAACATAGGGCAGTTTAGTCTATTGACATAAATACCCTTTACTGGGCCTGGCCCCTTGCCCAAGTAACCCTATGGAGAATGGGCTTAGGAATCTGGGCTAGAACTCATGCATCGACTCGGATAACACCGACATGGGTGTTCGAGGTGGGACACTTGCAGAATCTGCTGGTTGTTGTGGTCTCTTCGGACTCGTATCTTATTCGATCTGAGGTGGGTAATAAACTTGGACTTTTCCACACGCCAGCTGGACCAAACAGATAATTCCACGTGGAGGGGTGAAACCCCGTATCGTCACTGCCCGTTGACTCAGTTTTGCTTAAGTCAGTTTGACTTAAAGTCAGCTCAGTCAGCTTAACTCCACAAGAGTTATAACTGAACCTTAATCTGTTTAAAATCCTATTTTTAAGGACAAGTTTATTCACCCCACTCTAAACTTGTGTTAGCCTTTCCAAGGGACCAACAGTTGGTATCGGAGCAGCAATCTCTGTTCTGACTTAGAGCAAGTAACTGGTAATCAGTTATTCCGATACCAACAATTGGTATCGGAACAGTGTTTCTTTAACAAGCCATTGTTAAAAGCTCATTTGCTCTAAATATCCTCTAGCTGTTGTCATTAGAAAGCTCAGTTTCTAGTTTTTTGTATAATCAGTTTTCACTCACTCACAATGGATAACAATCAGTATGCAAGACAGATGCTTATGTGCAACATGGATAGGTTTGACGAATACAAATGTCATATGCAGGCTTTTCTAGCTGTTACTCATGACGAGATGATGGACGTGCTCACTGATGGACCAATTCAAATCACTCACATGCAAACTGTTGGTGAAGATCAAGTTCGAGTTCCAAAGCCCAAGGCTGAATGGACAAGTGATGATCGCAAGCGAAACAATCTCAACAATGTTGCTATGGACTTTATCCTCAAAACTCTTGACAACAACATGTACTTGAAGGTGAAAGACTGCACAACTGCTAAGGAAATGTGGTACAAACATCAGTTAGTTTGTGAAGGAACTAACTCAATAAAGGAGAACAAAATCTCAGTTGCAAAACAGAAGTTTGAGAATTTCAAGATGAAATCTGGAGAAACCATTGACCAAATAGAGACAAGATTCAGTGCTATCATGGATGAATTAGATCTACTCAAGATTGAATACACAAAGAAAGTAATCAATACAAGAATCTTGAAGGCCTTCCCAATGTGTTGAAAGATGAAGGTCACTGCTATGGAAGAATCTATAAGACTTGATATAGAAAACTCCTTCAAAATCTTCTTAGATTTAAAATCTTATGAATTCAGTGAATATTTTACAAGCACAGCTGCAATAATCAAAGCTCTGGAAGAACCAAAGACCACAGCACTTGCAGCAGCATCAAATGACTCTCAAGAAACATCCACAAACAATCTTCAACAGTTGGATGAAATGGAGGAACAAATGGAACTCATGATGAGTCGAATCAGAAGGATGAAGAATGGTCATCCTGTAACTCAGAAGTTTATCAAGAAGACTCCTGAAAAGAGAAAAGATGATGAGTATCTTTGTTTCAATTTCAAGAAACCTGGACATTATAAATGATAGGAACCAACTTTACTGTACATTTCTGTATAGTTTAACCCACGGTTATCATGTTTCTAGCACATTTTCGGGTGAGTTTAGACCTTATAATGAGTGTAATGAGGTTTTCTTTGCACGGCGAGTAACTGTCGGTTTTTCCGTAAACTCGGCCTACTTTTAGCACTTTATACTCATTTCCCGAGCACCCGTAGTTTGCGGGGTTATGCGTTTGCTTGTTGTTTCCATGTTTATGCAGGATTTGGGTGAGTCGGAAGCCTGGAAAGCGATTATTTATGAGTTTAGACATGTCCGAGGCGAGAAACGAAGGCTAAGTATGGAAAAAGTGAAGTTTTTGATGTTAAGGCATCTATCCGTACGGACAAGCGTCATCGTCAGACGGACAACACTCGATCGGATCGAAATTATTGGACAGAGACTTATCCATACGGATAGCCATTTATCCAGTATGGATATCTCGAAGCAAAGCGAGACTATCCGACGGATTGAATGCCACCCTGCGGGCAAGACAATTGGGAGCACAAAACAGAAGATGTGATCAGAGACTTATCCGTACGGATAAATTTCCAGCCGTACGGTTAACCTGGAGAATCAAGAACTATCCGTACGGATAGCCTTTTATCCGTACGGATACGCTGAATTTTGCCCTAAGCTATAAAAGGGCACCTCAAACGTTTTCTTCAGTAGACTTTTACGAATTTAGATAGTTTTAGCCTTTTTTGGGCGATTTCCTTCGTCCGAAAGCGTAGAATTATGTGCTATATACCATTGTTCTCGTTTTTCGATCCTATATTACATTAGATAAATTATAGCATCAATCCATTACATTTCGATTGTCCAGATTTGATCTTTGTGAGCACAACTTTGGTACTTCATCAATTTTCAATAAAGTGGGTATGGGTTCTTGTTCTTTTATCGTTTATATCATGAATTCCTTTACCGTTTATTGTTTCATTCGATAATGAGTAGCTAAATCTTTGTATGCGGCCGAATTATGTGAAAGCGGATGAAACGCCATTAGAGATGAACCGGGAGGTAGTGTAGCACGTAATAAAATGTTCTAATCGATAATTCATATCACGAAACCTGCTTTAATCATAATTGAGCTAGCTTGATCACCTAGTTCACCATCACACACACCTAGCTTATAAATGTATGTTGTGGCGAAGTGTGGGAACCAGGGTTTCGGGACCGTAGACGCGTTTTGGCATAAAAGTTAGTTTGACACCTACACATGCACTAGATTGACACCCCCAGTCATTAGGTCCATGTCCAATCACGGGGTTTTTATCGTTCACTCGGGTGAGTCTAGAACTTAATCACGTTAGGTGAGTTGGCCTTCTAAAGGGAGGTTGATGAGCTTTGCGTAGGGTGTGAGTTAGCACGAGCATGGGACTCGACACCTGTGAGTTTATCATTATACAGACAAGGAAGGTAGTGCACACTCCTAGGGTAGTTTGTCTGAGGGTAGAGTAATCCGCTGGATCGTAGTTCGGCTATACCTCTTTTAATTGTTAAGAAATCCGATTAGTATAATCTTTCTTTTATGCAATAGTATAACGTCATATTTTTCTGGTTAACCTGAACTGAGTGCTAATTCAGCTGTTGTACTCAAAGCCAATCTCTGTGGGTTCGACCTCGGACTCCTCAAGCACTACCTACAATCGATCCGGTCCACTGCCGGTTAGAAAGTAGATTTTGCTAAGGTTTCAAGTTTTTACTTGATTAACTGGATTGCAAAATTCTCTTATCAAGTTGGCGCCGTTGCCGGGGATTGGCAATACTTTGATATCACAAAAGTTGACCGAAAGCTTGGGCTTAGGTCGTTTTTATTGTTTTCTTGTTGTTTTGTTTTGACTTGCAGTGTATGACCCGTAGCTCTGGGGCTTCTCTAGAGCCTTATTATCCGGAAATCGACAGGCACGCAAGGCAGTTGAGGAGAAGATTGTTTGCTCCTGTTCCAGACACCGTGGACGGACACGAAACATCAGACTTCTCTTCAGAGAAAGAAGATATGACAACCAATGGTAGAGATCGGTTGAATGATGATGGAACGTCTTAAATGGTGGGTTTGGGTACTCTAAATAACCCTCCTCCACGTGAGAGGAATCCTCTGGACCCTCCTATGGCTGCAAGGACAGATGGGAGAAATTTATTTGACCCCGCTCTAGAAAGGGGTGATGGAAGAAACAGTCAGGACCAACAAAATGATGTGTTAAATGGTTAGAGGCAGAAGAATGGACAAAATGGTCAAGTGGGGGGTGGTCAACTCCAAAATAACAACCCACCACCTCTTCGCCAATATCAACACCAACAAGGGGGTGGTCAGTTTCAGGAACAGCTGCCTGGCCAGGACAATTTGCAAATGAAGATGTATCAGTTAATTCAACAACAGATGGCATAGATTCAACTTCTGCAAGCGAATCAGAACAACTTGAATAATAACCCGAACAACCCACAGGCAAATCAGGGGTTTGTATCAGGAAGGGATTACGTGGTTACCCCATATCAAGGGACCGGACATAATCCGATCAGAATCCCAGCTATCCATGCTAACAACAAGGAACCAAATCAGAATGTCATCAACCTGATCAGCGAGAATGCAGTTTTCTACGGGCAGCGAAATGAGGACCCGAATGAATTCTTAGACAACTATCTACAGATCATCTCGACACTGAAGTACAACGGAGTGAGCGAGGAGGTGCTCAAGTTGATGATGTTTCAATTTGCATTAAGGGGATCTGCAAGAACATGGTTCAACACCCTTCCTAACGCCTCATTATATACATGGGCCGAAGTGGCCGATGTTTTTCTGAAGAAATATTTTCCTCCAGCAAAGATTGAGGATTTAAAGCGAGAAATAGACAATTTCAGTGGGCGAAAGAGGGAAACCATGAAGGAGACAGTTAAACGGTTTAGGGAATTGCTAAAGAAGTGCCCTCCACACAATTTGAGTACAGTTGAGCAGGTGATAAAGATTTATAGATCCTTGGATAAGTCAGACAGAAATCTCTTAGATGCAACTGGTGGAAACGATTTGACGAGAATTGACCCCGAGCTAGCAATGAAACATATTAACGATGCTATCGAGAGGGATAATGAATAGGTTTCTAGTTTTAGGACAGAAAACCCGAAAGAGCCGCAACAAACTGTTAAGCCCCTTGAAGAGCAGTTGGATAAAGAGACGGCCGCACATAATGAGTTGTTGGCAGTTCAGACAGAGATGAAGAAACTAAAAGAGGCACAACAGGTTTGTCAGTTGTGTGGCGGTAATCACTCGGCTCAGTTCTGTAGGACCCTGAACAGAACGACTTATCCTAAGAAATTACCACAACAGATACCACAACCGTCCCAACAACAACCTATTGCAAATGTATCTCAGCAACAACCAGTGGCAGTTATGGAAGATCTAGTTGCAGCGCTTAACAGATTGGGGACAGGGAGTTCAAATAGCGGTAATCAGTAGGTTTCCGGGAGGAATCCGCAATTTGGTCAGAAACAAAATTCTGGGGGACAATGGAACCAGAACAACCCATGGGGTAACAACCCAAATTTTGGCAAGTTCCACCGAACTACCAAGATTTTGAGCCATCGATGGGGTGTGGCATGAAAGAAGATTTCCAACAGAACGATGTGAACTATGTCGGAAATAATTCTGGGGGAAATCGGAACCAAGGCAATAACAACCAGGGAAGCTTGAACAACAACAGTTCCGGGAACAATTGGAGGAACTAGAATTCGGGGAATAATTGGAACAATTACCAGCAAGGCCAGAATTGGAACCAAGGAAATCATGGAAATCAGAGTGGCCAGGGAAATTGGGACCGAGGCAACAACCAGAGCAATCAGTGGTCCCGGCAAAATTCCAACAATTATGGCCAAGGAAACCGCAGTTGGGGCCAGAATCGACAAGGTCAGTGGGGTTGCAATCAAAACTGAGATCATGGGAATAGAGAGCAAGGGCAGCAATCTGGCAACCAACAGAATAACCAACAAGCCGGAAATCAAAATTCTGAAACTTATCAACACCCGAATTCTCATAGGCAGAATAACTCCTACAATCAACAAGGAAGTGGTTCGGGGAACCAGAAGAAGCCATCTGATGAAAACTCTGATCAGTTGAACAAATTCATGATTGAACAAAAAGTTGCCATGCGTAATTTGGAGATTCAGATAGGGCAGATGACCGAGAACAGAGCTCAACCACCGTTGAATACGGGGCTTCCTAGTAACATGGAGAGGAACCCCAAAGATTAAAAAGATGTTTGTGCGGTAGTTACCCGAAGTGGTAAAGAGGTGGGACAAGCGAGCTGGAAACTTGAGAACGTGGTGCCAAATTCTGAGAAGGAAAAATTTTCTGACTATAAAGGGCCGTTGGAAGAACAAGAAGGGTTTGAAAAAGATGTTGAGAAGAGGGCAGAAAAGGAGAAGATCTCGAGATTGAAAAAGGAAGTGGAGGAATACAAGAGAAAGTGGGAAGAAGCGACAAGGCCAAAGCCGGACACGGTGATCATTGACGTAAAGGAAGAAGAGCCATCGCCACCACTCAAGCCGAAAGGTAATAAAGGTAAAATTCCCCCTCCTCCCCCGGGTTTTGAAGTGGCCACTTTACCATTTCCTCCTAAAACATCCAAAAAGGAGGTCTTGACCCAAAGTCAAGCCAAATTTTTTAAAATGTTGAGGAAATTTGAAGTGACCAGGCCAATGTTGGATATCATTGCGAACATCCCGTCGTATTTCAAATTTTTAAAGAGTATGCTCTCGAGTAAGGAGAAAATGCAGCAAATGGTGCAATTGAGTTATGAGTGTTCTGCTATTTTTGAGAACAAGATACCTCCCAAAATCCAAGATAAGGGCAGTTTTACCATCCCTATAACCATATGAGAGACTGTTTTCAAGAATGTGCTTTGTGATTTGAGGGCGTCTATTAGTTTGATGCCAAAGTCTGTGTATGATAAACTGGGTTTAGGGAGATTAGAACCAACTAGCATGACATTGAAAATGGCGGATAGGTCGGTTAGGACACCGCTAAGAATAGCTGAGGATGTGTTGGTTCAGGTTGATAGATTTGTGTTCCCTGTTGATTTTGTGGTTCTGGACATGGACACTGACTCTAGGACACCTCTTTTATTAGGTCAGGGAGACCTTGATAGATGTTAAGAGGGGGGGACATAATGTTACGTGTCGTTCAAGATAGTCTCACGATTAATGTTTATAAGACCATGAAACACCCCGAGGATGAGGTGAGCGAATATTTTTCGGTAGATGTTATCCACCCTTGTATTGTGGAAAATGTGAATTTGCAGGGGCACAAAGAACCATTGGAGAAGTGCTTGATGAAATCATGCAAGGTGACTGACGATAGCTGGGTGATGCGAGTTTATGCCATGCATCTCGAGGCAGGTGAGTCTGTGAAGTACAGCTGGACTAAAAGCTGGATCTCGGTTCGCTAGAAAATATGCCGAAGCCATCCATTGAGGAACCACCAACTAATTTGGAGTTGAAGCCGCTCCCTCAACACCTTAAATATGTTTTTCTTGAAGGTAGTGACTTACTTCCGGTTATTATTTCTGCTACATTAACCGCCTTGCAGGAAGTAAAGCTGATTCAAGTCTTAAAGAAGAGGAAAAGAGCTTTTGCATGGAAAATGGTGGATATAAAGGGGATTAGTGCTGACATCTGTAAGCACAAAATCATCCTTGAGGATGGGGCAAGACCGAGGCATCAACCGCATATGAGACTGAATCCGCACTTATTGGAAGTGGTAAGGAAAGAGGTGGTGAAGATGCTGATTTTGGGCATAATCTATCCTATCTTGCATAGTGAGTGGGTGAGCCCCACACAGGTGGTGCCAAAGAAATGCGGTATTACTGTGCTGACAAATGAGCAAGGTGAGTCTTTTTCTGTACGTCCTGTTACCGGTCATCGAGTCTGCATCGATTTCCGCATGTTGAATGAAAAGACTAGGAAAGATCATTTCCCCCTCCCGTTTATTGATCAAGAGTTAGATAAACTTGCTGGTCATGTGTTCTATTGTTTTCTAGATGGATTCAGTGGTTATTACCAAATCCATATTGATGTTAATGACCAATATAAGACCACTTTTACGTGTCCCTATGGCACCTTTGCAGTTCGAAGAATGCCGTTCGGGCTGTGTAACGCACCTGCGACATTTCAGCGATGCATGGTTGCCATTTTTGATGACATGATAGATCAATGCATGGCTGTGTTTATGGATGATTTTACTGTTTTTGGTGATAGTTTTGATGCATGCTTGTTTAATATAGATAGGGTGCTTGCTAGGTGTGAGGAGACCGATCTAATCTTTAACTGGGAGAAGTGTCACTTTATGGTGATTGATGGGATTGTACTAGGTCATAAGGTATCAGCCAAGGGGATAGAGGTTGATAGGGCTAAGGTAGATGCTATTTCTAGGTTGCCTATGCTTTCTAATTTGAAAACGTTAAGGTCTTTTCTGGAACATGTGGGGTTCTATCGTAGATTTATCCCTAAGTTCACAAAAAAGGCTACACCCCTTACCTCTAGGTTGAAAAAAAGGAGTGAATGGGAGTTTCGATGAGGAGTGCGTAGAGGCTTTCAATGATAATAAGAAGCTGTTGACTGAGGCTCCCATTCTGATAGCTCCGAACTGGGAGCAAGGTTTTGAAATTATGTGTGATGCGAGCGATCTAGCTGTGGGAGCTGTGTTAAGGCACACCAGGGACTGCCCCAGCCACTACTACTGCTGCTCCTACCATAGAGACCCCGAGCACACCAGGGACTGCCCCAGCCACTACTACCACTGCTACTACTGCTGCTACTTCTGTTTCTGAGCCCACACTACCTCCTCTCGAGGACTAGATAGGAGTTTAGAGTCGATGTTATTCCTTTCGAGTCGGTCCTTAGTTTTCCTTTAGGTCAGGGTGTTGGTGTCTCACCTTCCATTCAGATTTGGATAGGGTTTTTGTTTTGTGATCACTTGTGAGTTACTTTTCTCTCCTTGGTTTGTAAGCCATAAGGCACCTCTCTTCACTACTTTGACTTGCTTTCTGGATTACTCATGGATGGATGATGCTTTTGGATGTTTTATATATCATGTTTGATGCTTTATCCATATAGTACTCTCCTTCAAGTTTTCTGACGTAATGAGGTCGAATATTTTGATTATCCCCAGATTTCCCCCTTATTTACTTGCTATGGCACGTGGACCATGTCCCGTGCATGTATGTCTTGGATATGTTTTTCTTTATATAGGGATTCGGGATGCTTTACTTCACGACCGTTACGGGACTTGATTACGCCGTTTCGCCGGGCTACTAAGCTAAGTCTCCTTTTTCTTTTTGTTCACACACCGAGGATGGTGTTTCGCTAAAGTGGGGTGTGGGACGACTTAGCTTATTCGCATGTTTTCATAGTTTACTATGCCGTTATATGAACTTAGTTTTACTCGGTTTCGAGTTGATTTCTAGGCATTTTCAAAATTTTTTCCAGGGTTTTAACACCGCGATATATACATGCTTTTCACGGTTGAATTAGTAAACAGTTTTTAGCCTTGTGAATGTCTTGCAGTGAGTCCATTCTATTATGATACGGAACACTTTTGGTACACATTTGACGATGGTTATACTTAGTACGATTGCTTTACACACATGTACCCCTAGTTTTGAGGCGAAATAGAAAGGATTCACCCTAGGTAGGTTTGGGATGACGGGAAAGACATTTCTTTGAAGCAACCAGAGCCAAAAGCCAACATACCAACATTATCCCTCTAAACCCTCCTAAGCCTTGATAGGAACTGTCTGACCACCGTCCGAAATTTGAGCCATTTTTTGTTACATAGCTTATATTTCCTAGCCTTGAGCCGATAATTTGGTCACGTTTCTTTTTTACTACCCTACGAGTGGACATAGTTGTTCCTTTAGACACACTTGCCAAGGCAAGTGTGGGGTGGGAGAGAGTATGTGAAATGATATGAGGAGGGAGTTTTGAGCTAACATCTAGAAGGGTAGGAGCTCGAGGAAATCTTCGATGTGGCCTTTGGTTCGAAAGAAAAGTTTGTTCAAAAGAAAGAAAAAGTGAATAAAGTCGAACCAAATAAAGCCGGAAAAGGATTATGCGTATTAGCTAATATGATGTTGAGTTTGGATGTTGTTCTAATGGAAATTCGAAAGAAGTTTGGTGATTTTCTATGTTCGAGTTGAGGGAGTACACGTAATGATTAGGTTTACTCGTGCTTTCTTTCTCCAGTCCCAAATTATCTTTCGATAACCCCCGTCCAAGCCTAACGTTATAACCTTTAAGTCCTACCTGACCGGATCTCTAGCCCTGGTGAACCTCGATTAGTGGAGACTCTAGGAAGGGCAGGATTGTGTGTAATTGTTTGTCCGGTATTCCAAGCCGGTAACCGTATTGAGTATAAGTCGTCGTCATTCACCACACACTCACTCCGTTTCGTGATTTTGTGGATTCAAGGTATTACATTCACTTGTCTAAGTTCCTTTTACTTTGATCTTTTGAAACACATGCATGTACCATAAAGTTTATTCCTTGGCATTGTTTGATCGCCTGATTTACTCGAGGGCGCGTAAAGGGCAAGTGTGGGGTGGTGATTGTTGGTCCCTTGGAAAGGCTAACACAAGTTTATAGGGGGGGGGGGGTGAATAAACTTGTCACCAAAAACTTTCCTAAACTGGATTTAAAACGAATTAAGGTTCAGTTAAAACTTGTGTGGAGTTAAGCTGACTGAGCTGAGTTTAAGTCAAACTGATTTAAGCAAAAGCTGAGTCAACCGGAAGCGGATATATTTCTAGCCTTTTTCTTGATCTTGTTATTCTTTTATGAAAGCTGAGAGTGGTAAACTGAATTTTGATGAATGTCAGTTTGTGAACTGTGAAGTGTATAACAATCAACTATCAAAATGTTGTAAGTAAATGCTGAGTAAATAAATAAATGCGTAATGTAAATAAGGCGAATATTATAGAGGTTCCAGGTGGTGTAATCCTGTACGTCCTCTCTTCCCCTGTGGTGCAGAGGAAAATTCCACTAGAACTTCTTGAGGTGAACTGTTACAAAAAGTTATAAACAATAATCCTTGACTAATCCCGAGCTTCACTATCTAAACAGTTGTAGAACAGGTAGAATTGCTGCTCTTCAATTGCTTGAACACTGATCCTTGAAGAGTTGAATTGCCTCTTCACCAGCTACCACCACAAACACACATCCCTTGATCGCTTGCAACAACCTCGCCCTTGACAAAACCTTCCCAGTTTGCTTCATAGTCTAAACCTTTGATATAGAATCAAAGTTGGGTTGAGAATAAATGAATTGATTCTTGTTTGTGGTTCTTCAAAGTGTCTGATTCTTGATAAATTCTTTCTAGATATGATCTTGTTATAGCACAGAGATGATATCAATTTGAATAAAAAGACTAATGCACAAATATGCTTTTAAATCTGTTAAATCTTCGTATTTTTCTCTTTGGTGCAAAGTCCTCTATTTATAGTGTGAGGTCCAACGTTCATTTCGCTTGAATTTGAATTGTATCAACGTTTATTTTGAAACGGATATATTTTCTGACCGTTCTGCTGTGTCAGTAACTCATCCAATAAAATTGCTTCCTTTATAACGTTCGACTGTACTATCAGCTTCTTGGATGACTGACATATAAAACTGTGTTTCCTTATCGAATTATTAGAGATTATCGCTTGTCGGTTTCTTGGTGACTTGGAGCATTAATCGAGATTTTACTCTTCTTCAAATATCAGTACTCCAATTTTTCATCTGATTATAATTTACTTAATCAGAGTACACCATGACTCATTTTCTTCTAAGAATTCGTTGTCCTTTTGATTCTTAGTTCTTCATACAAGATCCATAAAGTTAGTTCAGGTCACCACAATCTTGCCTGAAGTCTAACTTTACAGTCTCGACATAGTCTTCATAACTGAGTTTGATCCCTCAATTCTTCAATCTTCTGTAACTGAGTCTGTGACCCTCAGTTCTTCATCTTCTAGATAAGAAAAATGAGTATGTGTCCCTCAGCGAACTTATCTTCTTCAGTTTTCATAATGGTGTATCCTGAGTCAGTTTGTTTATCTTGATGATTTCCAGTTTTCAGTTTTACGACACAGTAACTATTACAGTGCTTGTTTAATGTAACCTATACAAATATCAGACTCTAGTGAAACCTAAACATTCAGTTCTAGACATCTTTTAGCTTTTCACTATAACATCTAGCTTCAACACTTCATCAATGAGGTTAAGATAATACTTTGAATAAATATGATGAATTATCATCAAAACGTAAATTTTATTTCCAACAATTTCCCCCTGATGCCAAAACTCTCCCTAAAATAAAAGCTTAAAGATCAAAACAATGTAAAACAATGTAAAACTGGAAAACTGGATTTCATTAGAATGAGCAAAAACTGGAGTAGTTACATTTTGTCCAAATAATTGTGATTAAAGACTAAGCTTTTTCTGAACTGAAATAAACGTCTTCTCCTTGTCATACAAACGATAGTCATTTTCTAGCTTGGAGTCTTCTTTTGAAAATGTCTTGTTGTAGTCAACTTGACTTCCTTCTTTCCATCTTCTCCATAGAAATAGCTTCGGTAAGTCTGATTCTTTCAAGTAGTATTTTTCAAATTCTACTACATCAGCTTTCATTTGTTCAGTCTTGTCTTTAATCTTCAATTTATCATCAATCCTCTGATTCTTCTTATATTGTGTCATTTTCTTCTTTGTGAATACATCAGATAAAAAGTAGTTCATGGATTCTTCAAATGTCCTGTTCTTGTACTTGTCTTTGATAGGATTGTGATCGTTGATAAACTTCATCCACAGATCCTTTGTAAGAGTGGCTCTCTTTTCTCCAGGTTGACTGTATTTCTCAATGAGCTGCTCGTTAGTTAGCTCTTTCCTTAAGAACTTAGGATCTGATTTGCATCTTTCCAATTCTTCTTCAAGTCGCTTCATCTCTTTAAGTAACTTCAGCTTTTCTTCTTCAGCTTCCCCCTTTTTGGCATCATACAGCTGATCTACCAAAGCATGTGTTGCATGTTGGTCGGCTGATATACGTTGCTGAGAAGCAATTACTTCCTTGAGTCTTCAAGTTTGATGATTCATTTTAATGAGCCTGAGCATGTGTTTCCTATCTACCACGGTTGAACTTCAAGTTTCGATTTAATGTGGATCATCTTGAACTAGTCTTGCATGAATCGAGACATCTGTTCTAGTTCTATAATCGAGATATCCGTAAATATTTGATAGAAGGCCATTTTGTGCATCCTTGTGGTGAGCACAATCTTCAAGTTTTCATGAACTTTGGCCAACTCATCCTTTGTTAGGATGTCAGAAGGATCATATGTCGTTTCAGGTTGATCCTTGGGCTGAGTGATATCTTCAACAATCATCAGTTGTCGATTATCAGGTTCAACAGCTGCTTGTTGAGAGTCAGTTGTTTGATTTCCAACTGGCAACTCTTTTTGCTGACTTACAGTTTGCGTAGCTAGAGGTTGAGGTTGAATTTCTGAATGCAAAACTGTAGTCACATTAGCTTCTTTCCTTGTATGATCATCTTTATCATCATCCTTTTTCCTTGAACTTTCTTTGGGAACATATGATGTGGTTGATTCTCTCCTTTGAGCTAGTTCAGTAAACCTATTGAAACAGTTTTCATGAAACTCTGATATAGTAAATAGAGTATATAAATCTCCGATTTCCAGTTTCTCCAGGAGTAATTTTTCTTCAGTCTGGAGACTAGAATCACAAGAATCTTCTGGTTTAAGCTTCATCTTCATTAGTCTGACAATTTTATCAGCTTCAAAAACTGGGGCTGATTGCTGAACTGATTGGTGTTGTAATTGAGACGTATTATCAGCAAGAGTGTTTTTCCTTGTAACCTTAGTTGTCAGTTGTTGTTGTTCCCCCTCAGTTGGTGCTGTCTTACTTGAGGTTGCTGGGTATAAACATCTTACAACTGATCTTTCTTGTGTTGAGTCCGCCTTTCGCTTGATTCCTCTGTGTTCAGCTTCCTGCTGAGACACAGTTTTCTAACCGGCTTCAGGTTGGGAAGTTGTTCCTGTTTTTGCTGTGATTTCCTTTGTAGCTACATCTTATCTTGCTTGCTTCCCTTACTTTAGTCTTTCTAGATAGAATTGAATGATTCCACTGAGTGTTTTCTTCAGTCGAAATCTACCAACAGTTGCTTGACCTTCAGCTTGAGCTCTTTGTACACTTTCTAATTTGGCTAAGTGCTGTTTCTTTATCTGATTGACTACATAACCTGCCCAATTGAATTCTATTTCATCCCAAATTATGGTCATCAGATAAATATTCTCTTCGGATAGTGTACTGACTCCTTTGGATTTTACAATGACATGTTTGCTGAGCCATCTGCTGAGGTGCGCAAATTCTGGCTTAAGTTTGTCAACATGACTATCAATTTGTACTGGTTCCTTAGAGAAAGTAAGTTTCTTCAGAAAAGCATCTTTTTGCAAAGGTAGAGTAGTCAAATCTATTGATGTCACAGATGAATCCGTGAAACCGAACAATGACTTCATAACTCTTTCATTGACAACAATACGATATCCATGAACTGTAGTGATCAGAGAGTTTCGTACCAAACGCATATTCTCCCAAAATTGCAGAATTCCTTCCACATCACGTGGTTCGTTGAATTTAATCTCTAGAAGATTTCTTAAACCAGGTTGTTTCTGGATTTTTTTACAAATCTAACTTACTAACAGAGTATTGTTGCACATTTCTTCATAGATATCGAGTGAAAATTCATCTAACTCTATGATCAATCTTTCTTGTATTGATTTGTCTGAAGTGGCCATATCTGGGTGTGAACAAAAAAAAATTGATTTTTGAGAGGAATGGATTACGAAGAGTCTGATTCTGTTTTTAGGAAAGAGACGAAGAATTTGAAATTTGATTGAAAATAGTGTGAACGAGGGTTGAATAAATAGGTAGGATATAATGGCGGTTGAGTAGTACAACTTTTCAAATTCCATGATGGTTTGGGTAACCAATGTATGCACTGTTCTGACAGTCGTGGGGTGTACACGCAATATACTGACAAAAAGACCTGCAGTAATTAAATGCGATATAACCGCTGTCGCTTTTATCTTGTCAATATTTGACTTAAGTTGACTGGGATAGAAACTGAGATTGAAGTCAGTTTTGAGAAGTAACTTTCTGTTTTAGTAAAGTCTGTCAATTCTAGTTGATCAGTTTAAATTTTTGATGTCAATGACTAATCTGTTAAGTGAGCGCACCCAGCATAACAAAGATTAATCCCCTTGACGAATTTCTGGCTTAACTGATTTCAACTGACTTTTATTATTCCTAATTCAGTTCTTAGTTTGGCAAATCTGCCTTTGTCCAATGGCTTTGTAAAGATATCATAACCGATCTTGATGAGTACATAAAGCTCGTGATATCATTTTTCTCTGCATGATCTCTTATGAAGTGGTGGCGCACATCAATGTGCTTTTTCCTTGAGTGTAAAACTGGACTATCCCATAATCCCTTAATTGCTGTCAAATCCATAAAACTTGAGCACAACAACTTCCAACTGCTATGTATTCGACTTTTTGTAGAGAGTTGAGATTGAGTTTTGCTTTTTGCTAAACCATGACACAAGTCTATTTCCTAGTAACTGACATGTGTCTGACGTGCTTTTCATGTCCACTTTGTATCCAACATAATCTGAGTCTGAGTAAGATATTAGCTTGAATTCTCCTTCTTTTGAATACCAAATTCAAACCCCATCTTTATCTTTCAGATATTTTAATGTTCTTTTCACAACTGTGAGATGGTTTTCCTTTTTTTTGACTGAAATCATGCACATACACCAACAGTAAATGATATATCTGGCCTACTTGCTATAAGATAGAGTAAGCTTCCAATCATCCTTTTGTAAAGTGTTTGATCAACATCTTTGCCTTCTATGTCTTCATCTAATCTGATGTTGGTCCCCAATGGTGTAGAAATTCCAGTTGATTTTTCCATACCAAACTTTTTGATAAGTTCTCTTGTATACTTGGTTTGGTGAATGAAAATTCCATCTTCTAATTGTTTAACTTGTAATCCATGGAAGTAATTCAATTCTCCCATCATACTCATTTGGAATTTTCTTTTCATCAAACTTGCAAATTTCTCACATAAATGTTCATCTTCCGATCCAAAAATGATGTCATCAACATAAATTTGGACAAGTAGAGTATTTTCACCATTTTTCATTCTAAACAAGGTTTTGTCTATAGTCCCTTTGATTAATCCATTATCTACTAGAAACTGAGATAGAGTTTCATACCAAGCTCTTGGTGCTTGTTTTAGTCCATAAAGAGCTTTCCTTTGTCTGAAAACTTTATCAGCTTGATCTTTGATTTCAAATCCAGGTGGTTGTTGAACATATACTTCTTCTTCAAGAATCCCATTGAAGAGTGCACTTTTAACATCCATCTGGTAAACTTTGAATTTCTTATGAGCTGCAAAGGCAAGAAATAGTCTGATTGCTTCTAATCTTGCAACTGGTCCATAGGTTTCATCAAAGTCTATGCCTTCGCTTGAGAGTATCCTTTAACAAGTCTAGCTATGATATTCCCTTCTTCATCAAGTTTGTTTCTGAAAACCCATTTAGTTCTAATGATATTCACATGAGCTGGTCTTTCTACCAATTCCCATACTTGATTTCTTTCAAACTCATTCAGTTCTTCTTGCATAGCTAATATCCAATCTGGATCTTTCAAAGCTTCTTCTATTTCCTTAGGTTAAGATTGAGATAGAAAACATGCAATCATTGCATCTAGTTGATGTCTTGTTCGAACGCCAGTTTGAGTATCACCAATAACTTGTTCTTCAGGGTGATCTCTCATCCATTGATACATGGGTGTTTGCATCAAAGGATCTATATTTTGTTCGATTGGTTCTTCAAGAGCTGGTTCTTGAATTTCTTCAGTTGGATCAGGAACATGTAGTTCTAGTGTGGTTTGTTGAGTAGTTGGAAACTGAGACTGATCTGGATCTGAACATTTTGAAATTTGTAGTCTTCCAATGTCAACAACAACTGATTTTGGTGAGACCGGTAAATGAGACTGAGAAACTAGTTCTGGTCTTTCTTTAGTTGTTTCACCAGGGAAGTTTGGTTCATCAAATACCACGTGTATTGATTCTTCATGCTTGAGTGTCCTTTTATTTAGTACTCTAAAAGCTTTGCTGACACTTGAGTATCCTAGAAAAATTCCTTCATCAGCTTTGGCCTGAAAAACATGAAGTTGATCCTTCCCATTGTTGTGTATGAAACATTTGCTTCAAAAGCATGAAAGTAGGAAAAATTTGGTTTTCTTCCATTCCAAATTTCATAAGGGGTCTTCTCATGCCTTTTGTTCATGAGAGCTCTGTTATGTGTGTAACAAGCAGTGTTAACTGCTTTTGCCCAATATCTTTCATGTAGTTTTCCTTCACAGATCATAGTCCTTCCAGCTTCTTTGAGTGTTCTATTTCTTCTTTCAGCTACACCATTCTGTTGAGGTGTTCCTGTGGCAGCAAGTTGGTGTAAAACACCATTTTCTTCACAATATTCAATAATCACACTGTTGAGGAATTCAATAATCATTGTCAATGAACGAGTCATGAAGTCACTATTTGGTTTCACAAATCAACCTGTGACAACAATAGACTTGGCTTGTCTACCATTTAATAGGGACACCTTTCATAGGCAGATTTCCTTATCTAAGGAACCAGCAGTAGTTGGTATTCATGTTGATAAACTCAAGCTAGAATTTGGACTCCTCAGCCGATGGCTCAGCAGACATGTTATTGGAAAATCCAAAGGAATCAATATATTATCCGATGATAGTGCTTATCTGATGAACATAATCTGGGATGAACTAGAATTCAATTGGGCCGGTTATATCATCAATCAGATAAAGAAACAATATTTAGCTGAATTGGAAAGTGTGCAGAAAGCTCAAGCTAAAGGACAAATAACTACTGGCAGATTCCGACTGAAGAAATCACTCAGTGGAGTCATTCAATACTATTTGGAGAAACTCAAGGCAGGGAAGAAAGCAAGACAAACTGCAAATGCAACTCATCGTCTGAGAGAAATTGCGGCGATTGCAAGTTCAAGAAAAACAACTTCCCAACCTGAAGCAAGTAAGAAAACTGTGTCTCATCAGGAAGCTGAACACAAAGGAGTCAAGCGGAAAGCTGACTCAGCAAAGGAAAAATCAGTTGTCAAATGTTTGTACCCAAATACTTCGAGTCAGCAAGCACCAACTAAGGGGGAACAACAACAACTGACAGCTGAAACTACATGGAAGGATATTCTTGTTGATGATACTGCTTCTCAGTTACAACAATCTCAACACCAATCAGATCAGCAACTAGCCCCAGTTTTTGAAGCTGATGAAGATGAAGGTCAAACCAGAAGACTCTAGTGATGCTATCTTACAAACTGAAGAAAATTTACTCTTGGAGAAACTTGAAATTAGAGACCTATATACTCTATTGCCTATGTCAGAGTTTCTTGCAAATTGCTTCAGTAGATTCAATGAAGTAGCCTGACGAAGAGAATCAGCCACATCATCTATACCCAAGGATATTTTAAAGAACAAGGATGATGATGAAGATGATCATTCAAGGAAAGAAGCTGAAATGACTACAGATTTGAATCCAGATACTCAACCTCAAATCCAAGCTACGCAAACTTTAACTCAGCAAGAAGAATTGCCAGTTCAAAATCAGAAAACTGACAATGAGCAAGCAGCTGATGGACATGATAATCAGCAACTTATGGTAATTGAAGATATCACTCAGTCTAAAGTCCAAACAGAAGACACATATGATCCTTCTGATATTTTGACAAAGGAGGAATTGGGCAAAGTTAATGAGAACTTGAATATTATGCTCAACCAAAAGGATGCATACAATGGCCTTCAATCAAACATCTCTGGATATCTAGATTATAGACAGAGAACAGATATCTCAGTTCAATTAAGATTAGAGATGATTCACAAGTCAAGTTTCGCCTCAGAAATTTTGACACTCAAAGAGAAACTTGAAATCTCAACCGCATTAGATAGGGAAACCCATGCTCAAGCTCACTGGCATTTAAATGAGCACATCTGCGGGTTAGAAAATCAGCTCAAAGAAGTACTTGCTTCTCATCAACATATCTCAGCCGATCAAAAGGCAACCCATGCTTTGGTAGATCAATTGTATGATGCCAAAAAGAGGGAAGCTCATGAAGAAAAGCTGAGGGTAGTCAAAGAAAAGAAGCAACTTGAAGATGAATTGGAGAAATATAAATCAGCAACATATCCATGGTTTTTAAAGACAAAATTAATTGATGAGCAGCTCATTGAGAAATACAGTCAACCTGAAGAAATGAGAGCTACTCTAACACAGGATTTGTGGTTGAAGTTTGTCAAAGATCACAATCCTATCAAAGCTAAGTACAAGGACAAGACTACTGAAGAATCCTTGAACTACTTCTTATCTGACGTATATCACAATATAAAAGATGGCTCACTATAAGAAGATCAAGAGGATTGAAGACAAACTTAAGATAAGAGGCAAAGTTGAACAAATCATAGTTTGAAAATTACTACAAGAATGATTCAGCTTTACCAAAGTTAGCTTTGTGGAGAAAATGGAAAGAAGGAAGTCAAGTGGACTATAATAAGACTTTTACTATGGAAGACTCTAAGCTAGAGTATGATTATCGTCTTCATGACAAAGAAAAGAAGTTTATCTCAGTTATACAAAAAGCACACAAAAGAGCTTAGCCTTTGGTTAAACTTACTTGAATGAAGTGTAACTATTCCAATTTTTGCATATTCTAATGAAATCCAGTTTCCCAGTTTTACCTTGTTTTGATCTTTAAGCTTTTCTTTTTAGGAGAGTTTTGGCATCATCAAAAAGGGGGAAATTATTGGAAATAAAATTTATGTTTTGATGATAATTCATCATATTTATTCAAAGTATTATCTTAACCCCATTGATGAAGTTTTGAAGCTAGCTGTTATAGTGAAAGGCTAAAAGATGTCTAGAACTGAATGTATAGGATTTACTAAAGTCTGATAATTGTTTAGGTTACATCAGACAAGCAGTGTAATAGTTATAGTATCGTGAAACTGAAACCGGAAGTCATTTAGAAAAGTGGAAATCATCAAGATAAACAAACTGACAAACTGACTCAGACTACACCAATATGGAACTGAAGAAGATAAGTTCGCTGAGGGACACAAACTCGGTTGGCTTATATAGAAGATTGAAGAACTGAGGGTTCAAACTCAGTTGATGAAGAACTGAGGGTCACAAACTCAGTTATAGAAGATTGAAGAACTGAGGGTTCAAACTCAGTTTACATGTCGAGACTGTAAAGTTAGAATTCAGGCAAGTTTATGGTGACCTAAACTGACTTTATGGATCTTGTATGAAGACCTAAGAGTCATTAGGACAATGAACTCTTAGATAATTTTTTTGGGAAATGTGTACTCTGATTAAGTCAATAATAATCAGATGAAAAGCTGGAGTACTGATATTTGAAGAAGTGTAAAATCTCAGTCAATGCTCCAAGTCAAGAAACTGAAAACTGACATACTTAGTATAAAACTGATCTAGAAACTCAGTTTTATAAGTCAGTCATCCACCAAACTGATAGTACAGTCGAACGTTGTAAATGAAGCAATGTTATTGGATAAAATACTGACACATCAGAACGGTCATAAAATATAGCCGTTATAAGGTAGCCGTTGATACAATTCAAATTCAAAGTAAATGAATGTTGGACCTTACAATATAGCTTAGAGGACTTTGCACCAAGGATTAAATATAAGAACACAAGAAGATAGAACACTGTCTAGATCAACAAGCATTTTTGTGTGCACTTGTCTCGTTCATTTGAATTGCTATCATATCTGTGCTAACAAGATCATATCTAGAAATCTTCCAAGTGTTCATGCTACACAAGATTTATTAAGAATCATACACTTAGAAGAACCACAAACAAGAATCAATTTATTGATTCTCAAGCCAACTTTAATTCTTAATCAAAGGTTCAGACTGTGAAGCAAACCGGGAAAGTTTTGCCAAGGACAGTTGTCACAGCAGTCGGGTAGACTGTGTTTGTGGTGGTAGCTGGGGAAGAGGCATACTTAACCCTTCAAGGACCAGTGTTCAAGCAATTGAAAAGCAGCAAGTCTACATGTTCTACAACTGTGTAGATAGTAAATGAAGTGAGTTCAGATCCATTACCACCAGTCACACATCATGATCTTATGTCACCAATTCAGGCCATGGATCCGTTGGTAACTAGAGATGGACCGCTGACCAGATTGCAACGCAAGAAGAGAGATGAAGCTTTATCTACATTGGTTGTGCAGGCATTCGATGATGTTCACGAAGGAAAGGTTGAATGTGAGAAGTCAGTATTGCTCATTGTTGTTGATGGATGTGGTTAGAGACGATTCAGTATTGAGTTTATTTTTAATAATAAAAGCCGCCCATAGGCCAAGTAGAAGCTTAGGAGTTTTTTTTTAAATTATTTGTCCCACATCCGATTTTGGTTTTTATTTTCTTTAGTTGTAAGCCTATAAATAAGGCTTCGGAGTCTCTTTTCAATTACACATTATTCAGAATCATTATAAAATTTCTTCTTTGCATTGACAAGAACAATTGCGTTTTTTTTAAATTACGAATAAACTTAATCATTGAACATCAAATTCAAGAATTTGGCAATTCTTGAACATTCACAAAATCAGGGTTTCTTGGGCAGGTCTCCAAGGGGTTTTGATCATTCCAAGGTTTTCAAGAACAGGTTTCTTGAAGGTTGAGGAGCCATAAAATCGTGATAATTCTAGATCGTTCCAATGTGTACGTGATATTTAGGTATTCCGTATCAATTGGTATCAGAGACAGGTTGAATCATCACGTTAGCCGCACCACCGCGTGTTGCTGTTAGGTCAGCCGCACCATCACGTCAGCCGCATACCCCCCTCCTTCGTTCTGTCGCGATTCAGACCTCCCCAGGTAAGCCTTTGTTTTTGTTTTTGTTTCTTCAATCGGTCACAGGAAACCTTCGGCCATAGTCATTCTTTGCAAAAACAAAACTTGATCTTTTGCATCATCATCATTAGCCGCAATTTTCACCTTCCAACCGCCTTTCTTGACCTAATTAGTTTTAGTTTAATTTGTCCTATTTTTTTGGCGGGAAAAATAGGCAAGAATTTTTTTTGTGTTTTCGTGACTAGTATGGTGTCAGGAGTCCTGGAACAAAATTTGATTTTACCAAGAAAATTTTTGCTTCATTTTCCATGAAATTTGGCGGGAAAATAATTTTTTTCTCTTTGTGTTCGAGTTCTTCTCTTTTCAATTCGTCGCCTGTCTCCCCCCTCCTTACCCAACATTGCATTTGTGATACAGCCCTCAAATACGTAAGTTAAAGCATACGTTCTAAGGCTGTTTGTTTGGATATTTACATCCTTAAATTTTCGAATTGTGTTCTTGAAAATTTAAAATTAGATTTAAAGCATTGAACAAGAACATAATACTAAGCTTAGCAATCTGATTTCAAGAGTCTTCAAGGAAAGGCCATTTATTGTTAAAAAAATCAAAAACAAAAAATCGTTACTTGAGGTGTTATGCTCAGTGGTCTATATTGACAAAAAAAAAAATAACCACTGGCAGCCAGAAATCTCCGGTAGCAATTTCAAATTTTGAGGTGTTATGCTCAGTGTGCTTGGTTCGATTTAGCCACTTCCAGCCATAAATCTCATTCTCAACTTAGTAGAGGTGTTATGCTCGGTGAATTATTATAAAAAAATAAAAAATCACCGCCAGCCTGAAATCTCTTAAAGTTCGTTTTGGCAATTGAAAATTGTTGAAAAAAAGGTTGAATTTGCTATATTGTTGTGATCTTAAATTCATCATTTGAATCTGATTTTTAATTTTACGAGTACTACAAATGGAACTTTTGGATTAAAGATCTTAACAATCTAAATTGAAAGTGTGGTTTAATTTAAGTAGTTTGGTGGCTGTTCCCCAAACCATTGTTCTTAGCACCCTATTCTTAGAAAAACCACTAGCCTTTTTACCTTGAGCTTCGACATTCGAAGGACACTTGTTCTTAATACCTTGGAAATTGCAAAACTTCGGGGAGCACTACTACGAGAATCTTGAAAGCTGAAGGATCACTTTGAGATCAAATACATCTCTCCAGGTTAGTGGATTTCAAGTTCTTTCCTTTTATTTTCTTTACTACTTGTGTTTGTTCGTGTAGTGATGGCAGGCCCAACCGAGGGAGATGGATCCCACCCAACGGATGGGAATGTGACACGATGGATTTTTGGCCAGGAGGCTACCATTCGGGCACTACAAGAAGGACATAAACAACAAGCCTCTAAAATGGATCAATTGACAGCCATGATGGCCAGTATTGAAGCCCTTACCCTAAATGCCCAAGCCAAGCAACCTAACCCAGCTGAGGACGTGGCAGCGCCTAGTGCGACCGGTCCAAACCGTAGGAGTAGAGGAGGTGCAGTCAGGGGCCGTGTGCCTATAAGACCACCTAGGAGAGAGGATACTTGGCAAGTACATGAAAATTTTGGGTTTGAAGTTGAGGGAGAAGACCTGGATAACGATGAGGAAGTACAGCAACAACCAAAGAGGAGGCAGCGTCAACTTAGGTTTGACCAAGATGATATCGGTGATGACGAAGCTACAGATGATGTTAGAGGTATCAAACTGAAAATTCCCCCATTCAATGGTACTACTGATCCGAATGACTATTTTGTTTGGGTAGCTAAATGTGAAAGGGTTTTCAAATGTCGTAGCTGCACTAATAGACAAAAGGTACACTTAGCCACTATTGAATTTGATGAACTTCCCTTATTATGGCTATCTAGTACTAATGAAAAGCGCAGGCGACAAAGAAAATCTGAAATTAATTCGTGGGAGATACTTCAAGAGGAAATGCATAAACGCTGGGTCCCTTCCTCTTACATGAGGGATCAAGTGAAGATGTTGCAAAATTTATCTCAAGGGGATAAATCCGTCGCCGAATTAAGAGATACACTTGAGAAGCTTATGCTTAGAACGGATACTAATGAACCCGAGGAGTATACCATACGTAGGTTTCTTAGTGCTTTGAGGTATGATATTGCTGATGCTATAGAACTTATGAGATTGGACACTTTTGAAGATGTGTTCCACGCAGCTCAAACTAAAGAGGAGCAACTCAAATCTAAGAGATGGAGTTCGGCCAAAGGTAACCCCCAGGCACCAAATCGGTTCAGCTCTTCCCAACCCCGCAACAATGGTAATAAACCTTTCTTTAAGCGTGGTAATGTTATTAATTACTCTTCTACGCCGGTGCGAGAACAAGGATAAAACTCAAATCGACGAAGGGGTAAGTCTAAAGCGCCGGATTTGAAGGAAGACCATCTGTTATTAAGTGTTTTAAATGCCATGAGATAGGCCATAAAGATAATGAGTGTGGTAATAAGAAGGCCTTCGTCTGCAAAGAAGGTTTGTACATTGATAAAGAATCCGGCTTAACTGTTGACCCGGTCTATGAAGAAGGCGAATGGTCTGAGGAGGAACAGGAGGATGATGATTATGAAGAGGAGGAGCAATTCGATGTTGGGGAATATGCTCCATGTGGTAAGTCCTTGTTTCCATGAAAGCATTGCATGCAAATTGTATCAAACCCGATGAACTAGTTGATCAACGGGATAATATTTCTCAAACGAGGTGCTTAATCAAAGGTAAACTATGTAGTTTGATTGATGATTCCGGTAGCTGCACGAATGTTGTTAGCCTTGAGTGTGTTCAAAATCTTAATTTACCCACGGAAGCACACCCACGCCCTTATAATTTACAATTGTTGAATGAGAGCAGTGACTTAAAAGTTACTAAGCAATGCAAGGTTACCTTCACCACACCTAAATATGAGGATACAGTCGTTTGTGATGTTGTGCCTATGCATGTCTCTCATCTTTTACTAGGCAGGCCATGGCAGTTTGACAAATCCGTTTATTTTGATGGTCGTTTAAATAGATATTCCTTCTCTCACAATGGTAAGAAAGTTACACTTTTTCCCTTATCTCCCAAAAAGTTCATAAAGATCAAAGGATGTTTGGAGAAATTAGGGAACATGCGAAGAAAAAAGCTCAAGAGAGCAAGGCCACAAAGGCCGTGGCAAAACCACCTAAAGCCGTGGGCAGCAAGGCCATAGGGCCCTCCAAACCCGTGGCTAAAGGGGTAACCGAGAGGAAACCTACGGATCCTAAGAACCTTGACACTGATGTCATTAAGTTAGGACCAGGTAAGCGTGTAAAGCACAAATCTGATTTACAGAATCATGTTGTTGATGGTAAGGTTTTATTTGTCTTGGTCTACAAGGAATCTCCACTTGTCTTTGATGATATCACACACTCACTTATCCCTTCCCCTTGTTTACTTTCTATATCTGAGCTAACCGGGGTTCCAAGTGTTTTTATGTCTGTTTTGCAGGAATATGAAGATCTCTTCCCGGAGGAGGAACATAAGGGATTGCCACCACTTTGAGGAATAGAGCACCAGATTGATTTCATCCCAGGTGCTGTGCTGCCCAACCGCCCAGCTTATAGGGCCAACCCAGAAGAGACCGCTGAGATAGAAAGAGAAGTGCAAGAGTTGCTGGCCAACGAGAAGATTAGGAAGTCAATGTCACCTTGTGCCGTACCAGTCATTGTGGTGCCAAAGAAAACAGGTGAATGGAGGATGTGCACAGACTGCAGAGCAATTAATGAAATAACGGTAAAGTATCGCCATCCTAGTCCTAGATTAGATGATATGCTTGATATGCTTAAAGGTAGTAAATACTTCACTAAAATTGATCTAAAATCAGGCTATCACCAAGTTCGAATTAGACCAGGAGATGAATGGAAAACAACTTTTAAAACCGAATATGGATTATATGAGTGGCTAGTCATGCCATTTGGCCTCACTAATGCCCCTGCTACATTTATGCGCTTGATGAATGAAGTGCTTAGGGAGTTCATAGGTCACTTTGTTGTCATGTATTTCGATGACATACTCATTTATAGTCCAGATCTCGGTTCACATGTTGATCATGTTAGAGCTGTTTTGGATACCCTTAGACAAGCCCAGTTATACGCTAACCTTAAAAAGTGTTCCTTTTGCATGGAGAGGGTTGTGTTTTTGGGTTTCGTTGTGAGTTCGCAGGGCATTAAAGTTGACAAAGATAAATTAAAAGCAATTGAAGAATGGCCCGAGCCAAAGAATGCTTCCGAAGTGAGGAGTTTTCACGGATTAGCAGGATTTTACAGGAGATTCGTGCCGTACTTCAGCACCATTGCCACACCCTTGAATGATCTAATCAAGAAGAATGCTCCATTTCAATGGGGTCCAAAACAAAGGGAGTCCTTTGAAACTTTAAAATCTAAGTTGATTTCATTTTATTCTTGCATTACCTCGATTTTGATAAAACATTTGAACTTGAATGTGATGCTTCGGGTGTGGGAATTGGGGGTGTTCTTATTCAAGAAGGCAGACCTATTGCTTATTTTAGTGAAAATTTAAAAGGGTCTGTTTTGAACTATGCCACCTATGATAAGGAACTGTATGCATTAGTACGATGTTTGCAAGTCTGGCAGCATTACCTTAGACCTCGGGAGTTTGTTATTCATACCGATCATGACACTACTAGAATATCCCGGATTTGTGACAGCGGTTTTCATCGCAAAGTTATCAATAACGTTCGTTTGTGACGAATTTGTGACGAAACATATTTCCGTCACGGAACACCCCGTTGCAAATTTTTGAGACGAAATCAATCTTGTCGCTAAGTTTTTGTGACAAAATTGTGACTAGATCTAAACTTTGTGGCACAATTGTAACATGTTTTTTTGTGTTGAATCTGCGACAACATTAATACATTGTGACGAAAGCGTGATGAAAGTTTGCAATGAGTTTGTTACCGAACATTGTGTCAAAGTTGTTACATAAAATAACGACAAATATGTGACAACATAATGTGATAATTTTTTGACTAAAATATGTTAACGACATTGTGACAACCTTCGCCACGAATATGAAATAAATTTGTGATTTAATGCTTGCAACAAAATTATAACAAAGTATTGTGGCAAAATTTCCACAAATCTTAGTGATTATTTTGTGATGGATTTAATGACAAAATTGCTACCAAATTTAGTATAAATTTGTGACAGCATTTCTTTTTACAATTCTAAAATAAATCCGTGAGAGTGATTTTTTTACAAATTTCAAATAAATTTGTGACAATGTTCTTCCATAAAATTGTGATGAAATTATTTTTGACAAATTTACGACCAAATTTAATGATGGATTTGAAACCACATATTGTATAGATTTGTGACCAAACAAATCCAAATATTTGGAATGATTATACATTCAAATTTATATTTCATATTTTGCTTTATTTTTATTATTTAAAAAATTATTCAATATTATAATAGTATTTTATTCAAAAAATATATTATAATATTATATCGTAAAATAATAAACATGTTCTATTATCATAAATAATTGAATCACAAATAAAATCATGAAAAAAAAACCCAAAATCATTTTATTCATAGAGTCAAATAACATCTCCAACATGAAATCAAAATTTATTCGTAACTAGTAGACAATTTTCAAGAAACAAATTATTTTATAACTAAAAAGTAAAAACAACTCAATCTTGTGAACGAGCAATCTTCTCTAGAACCATCTTGAGTTGTGCATCACGCTCAGAATCCCAACGATCTCGCTCAGCATCACGACTTTTTTTGTTCAGAATCCCGATTAAATTAAAATATGTACCGTAAACTCTACAAATCACTGATCTCGGGTTTCCGCCAAGACTTTTGTGTAAGTGGGCCAAAACATATCAACCTTTTGCTTCATTATACGCACACGAATTTTAGTAGGATCATGATCTAATGGCACCCAACTGTTCAATAAAATAAGAATATGTCAATAATTTTATAGCTAAACGATCCAAAATAAATAAATTAGAGTACATACATCCCATTGTCGAAAAGTGGAAGTCGAGAATTGCTACTAGATGCCGCTACTGGAGCAGTTGCAGATGGATCATAGACACATGACATGTTCTGCATCCTCGCCGAAACTAGTCGTGCCAGTGGGGGACAAGCTAATACCAGGAGAAGGCGTGTCATTGGGACTCAACTAAGTCATTTCGGTATCACGGGATGGTAGATTTTGTTCTGTGGTTCCAGAAGCTCTTTAGTGATGTGTAGGGGATGAAGCAACCCCCTCTGGTTCCCGTCTAGACTGATCATGAGTAACGAATGACGGTGTGGTTTTGCGCCTTTGCTGGTAAAATTGTGTAATAAAAGGTAATGAGGCACTACCATTTGTTTGAGAACCCCGAAAGCACACTTTATCACCACAAACCATCACGGTGTCTGCAAAGCAAAAAATATAGCCAAAAAACAAGTCAATGTAAAACAAAGCAATATATTTTTTAGCCACATGCCATAAAGTTGTAACAAACAAAAGAAAAGTTTGGTAGTGAAAAGTAAACAAATTGAGATAATACAACTCTCGGCTAATTAAATCAATATTTCTTTTTTAGTAAAATTGTTGGGGATGTATTAAGTTTCCAGCAATATATATATTTGATAGACGTTCCCATCAATACCATAAGCAATTCGATGACAATGGCGGCCATAATTGCAAACATAAGTAATAAAATAGTGAGAAGAGTTTCCTGCAATATTGATTTAAAAAAAATAGGGATTTAATAACTTCCAACAATTATGCTAACAAGATCCATGAAAAAGAGTTTCCAGCAATATTGATTTACAAAAAAAGAAACGACAAACTACAGTGAGCGGTAATCCATCTATGTAATTTTACGTGTTGATTTGTTCAACTATTTCCCCAACGAGATTGAAAGGGGTTTATAAAATGAATCTATCTACAAATTAATCTGTGTTTAATCGTAAAAATGACTAAAGCGTGAAATTTCTCAAAAACAAACCCAGATTTATGCATCAATTCATTCAAATATCCAAATTTTAATCCAACATGACACTCTAATTTTCAGTAGTCGAGAAAAAAAAAATTAAACCGACATATTCCAATTAAATTCCCTTGACAAAAAAAAAATCATTTTTGAAACCAATTTTATCTGAAACTCCAGAAAATAGGATTGAGAACAATACAAAAGTGATAATAGAAACATAGTACCTTTGATCTGTAGAAGCCGAAACAAAGGTTAGAGAAGAAATTTTTGGCGATATTTCCTTGTATGATTTGGCAGATGATATACAATTTTGTGGGGAATCATAAGACGAAATTTTCGGATCCCGCCAAATATTGAAAAATTTTGATTCCAAAATTGTTAGTGAACACAGAATCGGGATGACATTCGTTTTTTAGAACGATTTTTTAGTAAAGATATAGCATTCCTTTAGCATTTGCAATTTTTATTTTTTTTTATTTTTGGAGTAACGCGTTTGCAAATTAAATTTGAGTGAGATCATCAGATATTTATTCTGATTTCATTTAATTGTTTGTTTGTTTAGAGATATATATATTTTAGAATGAAGTCCATACTGGTGAGGAGTCTTAAAGACATAATATTTTATCATAACTATTGACATTTAATAAAAATAACACGTGTTCTTCAAAAAAAAATTAACACGGAAGAATTTGAATTTTTTATTTCATGTTGAATATTTTGATCCCACCTTTTTTTAATTAAATATTGAAAATGGTTCAATTCTAAAAAATATAACTGTTGACATTTAATAAAAAAATATGGGAAATTAGGGATAAAGACACAATCTGGAATATTTTTAAGAATATGACAAATTTATATATTTTTATAGGGAGAAAGACAACTGCATAATTTTTATAGCGAGAAGGATAAACAATGAATCCCGAAAATCAGTGAATCTCCCCAGTGAATCCCGAAATTAGTGAATTTCGACAGTGAATCCCAAAAATCGGTGAATTTCGACAATGAAGTTTGAAAATTAGTGAATTTCGCGATGAATTTAAATAAATGAATTTGAACATAAGTGAATTTCGACAATGAATAAATAGTTTTTCTTTTTTATGCAAAAGTTTTAAAAGACTGTCCTTCTACTCAATTGATGAAATATTTCTGTTCTTCTCCCTCATTCCCCCTAAAAAAATAACACGTGATCTTCAAAAAAAATTATAACACGTAAAAATTGAATTTTTTTATTTCAGCACAATTTTTTTTATTTCATGTTGAATATTTTGATCCCACCATTTATTATTAAATATTGAAAATGGTGTAACTCAAACGCTTTTTTTTAATGTGGACCCTTTAAAAATTAGAACAACATATAGGAGAGATTTTATGGTGCAAGAACTAGTAGTAAAAGTTTGATCAATCTCACATAATACACTTTTATCATCGTGTGTGAGAGGTTAGAAATGAATAGTTGTAATTTATGTCATTTGGTAAAATCTTCATACAATTGTTGTATTATAAAATTTCCCAACATATACACATTGGAACTATTATTTTAATAATCTTTCTTTACCCTTAATTTTTTTAGATGTAATGGCTATCGTAATTCGACGAATCCTGCATTTTGAAATAATTAGACGAACCCTGCATTTTGAAAGGTTTTGTACTTTACCCTTACTACCGATGTCCTAACCACAGGACGAAATGAACCAATCCTTTTACTTTATTTACGGTTTTTTCGGTGCTAACATTGTGTATGTATATTATTTCGAACATTTTTATTCAAATTTTCCTAGTGCTAAGTTGGTAAAGTGCATAACTATTTATATTGAGTTCGAATCTTCGTTGTTGTGTTGGCGTGAACTGGTGAGGGCGTGAGGAAAAGGGGATCTGGTTGAATTGAATTGTGAATTTGAGGGACGGAACAGCTGAAAAAGAAAGGGAAAGAATCATATTATATTTTATTCTGTAGTACGGTAGAATAATGGACATGATATATATAAAAAAATCCTAAAACGCAAAACAATGTCGTTTTGGTTTTTTTTAGCGGGGTCAATAGCGATTACGGTTCGGTTAATGACCACCCACGGTTCGGTTTTGGTTCTTATTTTGAAGAAACCGAAACTTATAGTTCGGGTACGGTTAGTGATATAAATTAACTATAACCGAACCAAACCGAATAAAAACCGAACCGAATATATCCAAAAGAGTCACGTGCGTTTTCTCAAGTGCATATTTTGTCACAATTTCTTATGTTTTGTCACAAATTTGTAGCAATGTTGTCGAAAATTTGTGACGGTTTTCCGATGTGGACAATTTTATCATTTAGCGTCAAATTAGTTACGGTGTAGTTTTGCAACCAAGCTAGTCTGCTGTAGAATTGTCACAAATTATGGCGCCGGAATCTGGAGCTAATAATTTTGACAAAATCGTCACGTACGTTTTCTCATGTACATATTTTATCACCAATTCGTAGCAATGTTATCGAAAATTAATGACAGTTTTCCGATGAGGGCAAATTTATCATTTAGCGTCGAATTAGCTACTGCCAAGTTTTGCAACCCAGCTAGTTTGCCGCATAATCGTCACAAATTATGGCGCTGTAATCTGGCGCTAAGATTTGTGACAAAATAATCACGTATGTTTTCTCATGTACATATTTTTGCCACGATTTTTAAGTTTTGTCACCAATTCGTAGCAATGTTGTCGAAAATTTGTGACAGTTTTCCGATGTGGACAAATTTATCATTTAGTGTCGAATTAGCTATGGTGGAGTTTTACAACCAAGCTAGTTTGCCGCAGAATTGTCACAAATTATGGTGCCGGAATATGGCGCTAAGATTTGTGACAAAATAGTCACGTCCGTTTTTTCATTAACATATTTTGCCACAGTGTCATCGTAATTTGCTGGAAAAATATTTATTTTGTGTTTTGTCACTAAGTCGTAGCACTATTGTCGCAAATTTGTGATGGACAATTTTCGTCACAAATGTTCGTCACAAATCCGGAAAATTCTAGTAGTGTGAGTCTCTCAAGTACTTAAAAAGTTAGAATAAGTTGCATGCTAGACATATTAGGTGGATTGAGTTTATCAAATCATTTCCATATGTGATTAAATACAAGAAAGGTCAAGAAAATACCGTAGCTGATGCATTGTCTAGGAGATACACCTTGATTACTCACATGCAGACTAAGTTATTAGGTTTTGAGCATATTAAGGACCTTTACTTGTCTGATCTAGATTTCCATGAGATCTTTAAGAAATGCCTACATGCTATCACTGATGAATTGTACAAGTTAGATGGCAAGTGTTATATTTTCGACGGGTTCCTTTATAAGGAAAACCGTGTGTGTATTCCCAGATGTTCAATTCGTGCTTGTCTCGTTAAAGAGTCGCATGCCGGGGGATTGATGGGTCATTTTGGTATTGCAAAGACACTTGACATATTGATCACACACTTTTATTGGCCACATATGCGCAGGGATGTTCAGAAATTTTTTGAGTCATGTATTGCGTGTAAACGTGCTAAATCTAAGTCTATGCCTCATGGTCTTTACATTCCGCTTCCCATCCCTTATTCCCCCTGAACTGATCTTTCCATGGACTTTGTGCTAGAACTTCCACGTTCTAAAAGTGGTAAGGATTCCATATTTGTAGTCGTGGATAGATTTTCTAAAATGGCGCACTTTTTGCCATGCAATAAAACTAATGATGCTTCATACATTGCTGATTTATTCTTGAAAGAAATTGTACGGTTGCATGGAGTGCCTAAGTCTATTGTTAGTGATAGGGATGTTAAGTTTGTCAGTCACTTTTGGAGATATTTGTGGATGAGGCTAGGCACGCATTTACTATTTTCTACTGCATATCACCCACAAACTGATGGTCAGACTGAAGTTGTGAATCGTGTTTTGGGTCAATTATTGCGTGTGATTGTGCAGAAGAACCTGAAAAATTGGGAATCATGCTTGCCTTTTGTTGAATTTGCTTATAACCGTGCTACACACTCCGCAACTAAGTATTCCCCTTTTGAGCTTGTTTATGGATTTAATCCAAATGCTCCTATTGATCTATTGCCTTTGCCTGCAGGAGAAATTACTAGTTTGGATGGTGAGAAGAAAGCTGTTATGGTCAAGGTTATGCATGCGAAAGCAAGGAAACATGTCGAAGAGCAGACTGCTAGATATGTAAAGCAAGCTAATCGAGGCCGAAAGCCCGTGATTTTTGAGCCAGGAGATTACGTGTGGCTATACATGAGGAAAGAGCATTTCCCGCACAGGAGGAAGACCAAGCTTCATCCTAGAGATGATGGACCGTTCAAAGTACTGAAACGAATCAACCCCAACGCTTACGTGATTGATCTACCACCCGATTAGGGCGTGTCTACTACAGTGAATGTTGCTGATCTATCTCCTTTTCCAGCCGACGAGTTGTCTTTGTTTGATAATCCTTATGATCTGAAGAAAGATCCTTCTCAACTGGGAGGGAATGATGTGAGTTCAGATCCATTACCACCAGTCACACATCATGATCTTATGTCACCAATTCAGGCCAAGGATCCGTTGGTAACTAGAGATGGACCGCTGACCAGATTGCAACGCAAGAAGAGAGATGAAGCTTTATCTACATTGGTTATGCAGGCATTCGATGATGTTCACGAAGGAAAGGTTGAATGTGAGAAGTCAGTATTGCTCATTGTTGCTGATGGATGTGGTTAGAGACGATTCAGTATTGAGTTTTTTTTAATAATAAAAGCCGCCCATAGGCCAAGTAGAAGCTTAGGAGTTTTTTTTAACTTATTTGTCCCACATCGGATTTTGTTTTTTATTTTCTTTAGTTGTAAGCCTATAAATAAGGCTTAGGAGTCTCTTTTCAATTACACATTATTCAGAATCATTATAAAATTTCTTCTTTGCATTGGCAAGAACAATTGCATTTTTTTTTAAGTTTACGAATAAACTTAATCATTGAACATCAAATTCCAGAATTTGGCAATTCTTGAACGTTCACAAAATCAGGGTTTCTTGGGCAGGTCTCCAAGGGGTTTTGATCATTCCAAGGTTTTCAAGAACAGGTTTCTTGAAGGTTGAGGAGCCATAAAATCGTGATAATTCTAGATCGTTCCAACGTGTACGTGATATTTAGGTATTCCATATCAGTAAAGCTAGGATTAGCCAAGGACTATTGTTTTGGACTTTTTGTAACAGCTCACCTCAAGAAGTTCTAGTGGAATTTTCCTCCTACACCATGGGGCAAGAGAGGACTGACAGGATTACACCACCTGGAACCTCTATAACTCTTGTTTCATTTACTTTACGCATTTACATTACACATTTATTTATTACAGCATTTATATTGTTTACACATCATACTGGGAACTGATTGTTATACAACTCACAGCTCAAAAACTGACATCCACCAGAATTCAGTTTAGCACACTCCGCTTTCGCATAGAATAACAAGATCAAGAAAAAGGCTAGAATTGTATCCGCTGCCGGTTGACTCAGTTTTGCTTAAGTCAGTTTGACTTAAACTCAGCTCAGTCGGCTTAATTCCACACAAGTTATAACTGAACCTTAATCTGTTTAAAATCCTATTTTTTGGGACAAGTTTATTCACCCCCCTCTAAACTTGTGTTAGCCTTCCAAAGGGACCAACAATTGGTATCGGAGCAGTGTTCTCTATTCTGACTTAGAGCAAGTAACTGGTAATCAGTTATTCCGATACCAACAATTGGTATCGAACAGTGTTTCTTTAACAAGCCTTTGTTAAAAGCTCATTTGCTCTAAATCTCCTGTAGCTGTTCTCATTAGAAAGCTCAGTTTCTAGTTTTTTGTATGATTAGTGTTCACTCACTCACAATGGATAACAATCAGTATGCAAGACAGATGCTTATGTGCAACATGGATAAGTTTGACGAATACAAACGTCATATGCAGGATTTTCTAGCTGTTACTCAAGACGAGATGATGGATGTGCTCACTAATGGACCAATTCAAATCACTCACATGCAAACTGTTGGTGAAGATCAAGTTCGAGTTCCAAAGCCCAAGGCTGAATGGACTAGTGATGATCGCAAGCAAAACACTCTCAACAATGTTGCTACGGACTTTATCCTCAAAACTCTTGACAACAACATGTACTTGAAGGTGAAAGACTACACAACTGCTAAGGAAATGTGGAACAAACATCAGTTAGTTTGTGAAGGAACTAACTCAATCAAGGAGAACAAAATCTCAGTTGCAAAGCAGAAGTTTGAGAATTTCAAGATGAAATCTAGAGAAACCATTGACCAAATGGAGAAAAGATTCAGTGTTATCATGGATGAATTAGATCTACTCAAGATTGAATACACAAAGAAAGTAATCAATACAAGAATCTTGAAGGCCTTGCCAATGTGTTGAAAGATGAAGGTCACTGCTATGGAAGAATCTAGAAGACTTGATATAGAAGACTCCTTCAAAATCTTCTCAGATTTAAAATCTTATGAATTCATTGAATATTTTACAAGCACAACTGCAATAATCAAAGCTCTGGAAGAACCAAAGACCACAACACTTGCAGCAGCATCAAATGACTCTCAAGAAACATCCACAAACAATCTTCAACAGTTGGATGAAATGGTGGAACAAATGGAACTCATGATGAGTCGAATCAGAAGGATGAAGAATGGTCATCCTGTAACTCAGAAGTTTATCAAGAAAACTCCTGAAAAGAGAAAAGATGATGAGTATCTTTGTTTCAATTTCAAGAAACCTGGACATTATAAATGATAGGAACCAACTTTACTATACATTTATGTAAATTTTAACCCACGGTTATCATGTTTCTAGCATATTTTCGGGTGAGTTTAGACCCTATAATGAGGGTAACGACGTTTTCTTCACACGGCGAGTAACTGTCGGTTTTTCCGTAAACTCGGCCTACTTTAAGCACTTTATACTCATTTCCCGAGCACCCGTAGTTTGCGGGGTTATGCGTTTTCTTGTTGTTTCCATGTTTATGCAGGATTTGGGTGAGTCGGGATCCCGGAAAGCGATGATTTATGAGTTTAGACATGTCCGAGGCGAGAAACGAAGGCTAAGTATGGAAAAAGTGAAGTTTTTGAAGTTAAGGCATCTATCCGTACGGACAAACGTCTGTCCGTACAGACAACTCTCAATCAGGATCGAAATTATTGGACAGAGACTTATCCATATGGATAGCCATTTATCCGTACGGATATACTGAAGCAGCAGAGACTATCCGGACGGATAGAATGCCAGCCGTACGGACAGACAATTAGGAGCACAAAACAGAAGATGTGATTAGAGACTTATCCGTACGGATAAATTTCCAGCCGTATGGATAACCTGGAGAATCAAGAACTATCCGTATGGATAGCCTTTTATCCGTACTGATACGCTGAATTTTGCCCTAGGCTATAAAAGGTCACCTCAAACATTTTCTTCAGTAGACTTTTACGAATTTAGATAGTTTTAGCCTTTTTTGGGTGATTTCCTTCGTCCGAAAGCATAGAATTAAGTGCCATATACCATTGTTCTCGTTTTTCGATTCTCTATTACATTAGATACATTATAGCATCAATCCGTTACATTTCGATTGTGATGATTTGATCTTTGTGAGCACAACTTTGGTACTTCATCAATTTTCAATAAAGTGGGTATGGGTTCTTGTTCTTTTATCGTTTATATCATGAATTCCTTTACCATTTATTGTTTCAATTCGATAATGAGTAGCTAAATCTTTTGTACGGCCGAATTATGTGAAAGCAGATGAAACGCCATTAGGGAGATGAACCGGGAGGTAGTGTAGCACGTAATAAAATGTTCTAATCGATAATTCATATCACGAAACCTGCTTTAATCATAATTGATCTAGCTTGATCATCTAGTTCACCATCACACACACCTAGCTTATAAATGTATGTTGCGGCGAAGTGTGGGAACCGGGGTTTCGGGACCGTAGATGTTTTGGCTTAAAATGTAGTTTGACACCTACCTGTGCACTAGATTGACACCCTAGTCGTTAGGTCAATGTCCAATACGGGGTTTTTATCGTTCACTCGGGTGAGTCTAGAACTTAATCACGTTAGGTGAGTTGGCCTTCTAAAGGGAGAGTTGATGAGCTTTGCGTAGGGTGTGAGTTAGCACCAGAATTAGGACTCGACACCTGTGAGTTTATCATTAGACAGACAAGGAAGGTAGAGCATACTCATAGGGTAGTTTGTATGAGGGTAGAGTAATCCACTGGATCGTAGTTCGGCTGTACCTCTTTTAATCGTTAAGAAATCCGATTAGTATAATCTTTATTTTATGCAATAGTTTAACGTCATATTTTTCTGGTTGACCTGAACTGAGTGCTAAGTCAGCTGTGGTACTCAAAACCAATCTCTGTGGGTTCAACCTCGGACTCCTCAAGAACTACCTACAATCGATCTGGTCCACTTCCGGTTAGAAAGTAGATTTTGCTAAGGTTTCGAGTTTTTACTTGATTAACTGGATTGCAAATTCTCTTATCAATTAAGCTGAATGCCCAGAACTTAATGCGAAGAAGACTAGCAAAGAAGAACTGGCAGAAGAGCATTATTAGCTGGAGATGAGTCTGACTACGAAGCTGGTACAGAAAGATTATCCGATAACACGGCTTTAATGGCACACATGGAAGATTCTAATGATGTATGTGAATCAAATTCTAAATACAGCTCAACTCAGATTTCCATGCAAAATGCATGTTCTTCAACAGCCGATTCCAATCCAAAGAACTCAGAATTAGAAGAAACTCTTGAGGAATTGATGAGTCAGCTTGTCACTATACAAGATGTTTATGAATCAGTCAAAGCTGAGAAAAAAGCTATAATTCTTGAAGTCAAATGATTGAATGATGAACTGAACACGTTAATACTAAGCAGAACTGATAAAGGAAAGAATCAGTGTCAGTCTACTGCATCAGCTGCAGCAACTGAATCTTCTGCTCAATCTAGTTCAACAACTGGATTCAAATCGGGAAGCCATATGAAGATAGAACTGGCTTAGGATTTGATACATAGCAAACTTTGAAGAGAGGAACGAGTAAGGTAACTGAACCTAATACCGAAACTGGTGTTATGTTTGTAGCTGAACAATGTCCTCAAACTAAGAAGCTTGTTGAACCAGTGAAACAAGTTCAACGTGAATCAGATCAGTCTTAGCGCCAGTTTTCAAAGAAGTCAGCTGTAAACAACAAAAGAGTCAACCAAAAGGGTAAACCAGCTGAACATCATGAAAATCGAAAAGGTAGATCAACTACTGAATCTACTAAAGCTGATAAGGCCAAGAACCAGAAAAACTTCAGTCAAAGTAAATTCAAGAATATCAATTTTTCAAAGATTCACCAAGTCAGGGGGAAAGGAAGATTATTTCCAACTGATGATGACTGGAATTTCTCTGAACCTACTATTAAAATTGATAAAAGCAATAATTTCAGACATAAATCTTATCACAAGTTTCAGTCCAAAATTCAGTAGAAGAATCACTTCACTCCTTAGCCGAAACCTCATTACCATGGTCAACACAGACCTCAGTACAAAAGAAATGATGGTTATTATTCAAGTGTTAATAATAGAAAACATCATGGAAATCAGTTTCAGTCAAAGGATCTGAGAGATCATATAAATAATACACAGTCCAAGCATAGATACTATGGGAGTGTGGCTTACATATATGAAAACAAGTGCAACATTATCCGAAGGATACCTAAAGGATATATTCCCAAGGTTGTACTTACAACTGACCCCCATGGACCCAAACAGAGTTGGGTACCTAAAAATGTTTAATTTATTTTACAGGATATATGGTACTTTGACAGTGGTTGCTCAAGACACATGATAAAGAGCAAAGACTATCTAAGTAACTTTATTTCCAAGGATGGACCAAAGGTTAACTTTGGAAGTAAAGACAAACTTGATTCACCAAAGGTTATGGCACCTTGATCAGAAATGGACTTACAATCAAGAATGTATCTTATGTAGAAGGATTTCATTACAATCTACTCAGCACCAGTCAATTCTGTGATATGGGATACAAAGTTACTTTTGATAAAGATTTTTGCATTGTCGTCTGCGAAACAGCATTTCAAGTTGTTTTAGCCGGAAGAAGAAAAGAGAATATGTATGTTGTAGATTGGACTAGAGCTGTTGCAGAAACTTGTTTACTTGTGCATACTAAATCAGAAATCAGCTGGTTATGGCACAAGAAACCGAGTCATCAAAACTTTGATGACATCAACAACCTTGTCAAGAAACAGTTTGTCATTGGACTACCAGAAATCTCATACAAGAAAGATAGCTTATGTGATGCTTGTCAGGAAGGAAAGCAAATAAAAGCTAGTTTCAAGATTAAATCTCAGCATTCACCAACCAGAGTCCTAGAGCTACTACATATGGACTTATTTCGACCTATTACACCAATCAGTATTAGTGGAAAGAAGTATACATTGGTGGTGGTAGATGATTTTTCAAGATACACTTGGGTTATCTTCTTAACCAAGAAAAGTGAAACCAAGCAAAGACTTATAGAACTACTCAAAAGGCTTCAAAATCAGAAAAGTCTATTAGTTGTGAAGATAAGATCAGATAAAGGAACTGAATTCCTCAACAAAGTGATTATTGAATATTATGAAGAAAATGGTGTCATCAACTTGCCACCACAGCAACACCTCAACAGAATGGTGTAGCTGAAAGAAGAAATAGAACACTCAAAGAAGCAGGAAGGACTATGATCTGTGAAACAAAACTGCCTGAAAGATATTGGGCAGAAGCAGTCAACACAGCTTGCTATACACGGAACATAGCTCTCATGAATAAAAGGCATGAGAAGACTCCTTATGAAATTTGGAATGGAAGAAAGCCAAATGTTTCTTACTTTCATGCTTTTGGAAGCAAGTGTTTCATACATAATAATGGAAAAGATCAACTTCATGTTTTTCAGCCCAAAGCTGATGAAGGAATTTTTTGGGATATTAAAGTGTCAGCAAAGCATTTAGAGTACTAAAAAAGGACAATCAAGCATGAGGAATCAATACACGTGGTATTTGATGAACCAAATTTTCCTAGTCAAGTAACTGAAGACAGACCAGAACCAGTTTCTCAGTCTCAGTTACCAGTCTTGCCAGAATTTGTTTTTGTCGACATTGGAAGACTAAGGATTTCAGAATCTTCAGATCAAGATCAGTCTCAGTTTCCAACTACTCAACAACCTACACCTGAACAACATGATTCTGACTCAGTTGAAGAAAATCAAGAACCAGTTCATGAAGAACCTGTTGAAAAAAATGTATATCCCTTGATGCAAGCCCCAGTACATCAATGAATGAAGGATCATCCTGAACCTAAAGAGATAGGAGATCCTTTGATGCATGCTTTCTATCTCAATCTGAACCTAATGATGTGAATATTTGATCTAGATTAAGGAATCCAGGGAAGAACACGTTTGAAGGATGAGCAATACCTAGATTATCCCTAAGAATCAGCACTTCGGGACTCCCTAAGCTGAGAACGTCTCACAAAGATTGCTCAGATCTTTGATAAGTTCTCGAGTTAGACACGATACCAAATCAACAAGGCAAAGTATTTAACTCACAAAATTCAATCACTGAATTTCAAAATATATATATTATCACTCAAACATGGTCTAAGTTTTCAAGTACAATCATATGTCTTATATAGGCTGCAAATCTATGGAAGTAAAGTTGCAAAACCAATGTGGGACTAATACACACTTCCCAAAAACGCCAATATTGAGTAGAGTGGGCTTTGGGCTGGTCTCAACAACTTAAAGTAGCATAAATTCAGTTTTGGACTTTCCCAAAAATAAGAGGAAAATGGTTTTGTATTTTGGGCTGGTTTTAAAAAGTAATGGAAATGGTTTGGGTTCATGGATCTTCTTAGAGGGTCTTGGATAAAGTTTTTTGGGATTTGGTTCAAACAAAAACCAAAGGAAATGGTTTCTAGGTTGGGCTGGGTTTATATCAACAAAAATGGAAATAATGCTAAAAATAGAAATAGTTCCCCAATTGGCCCATTAACCCCAATTACAAGATAAATAGGATAAAATGGCCAAGTCTTCATTCTTGAGAAGCCCAACGTGTTCTTTGAAAGTTTCCAAAACGAGATTCTTCAACGCTTCCTCGAACTTCCTCTTTTGTGACCTCGTGATTGGACCATCTCGAAGCACAAGTGGATCAGCGTTTGGACCATCAATAACTGTGTTTTGTCCACTATGATTCATATCATTCCCTCCCGGATGGAAAGGATCTGTCCTCAGATCAAAAGAAGCATCGTAAGGAGACAAATCTGCCACGTTGAATGTAGGTGAAATATTCCAATCCTGAGGTATGTCAAGTTTGTAGGCATTGTTGTTTATCCTCTCAAGCACTTGGAAAGGACCATCACCACGTGCATTCAGCTTTGACTTGCGGAGATGTGGAAATCTCTCTTTGCGAAGGTGTAGCCACACCAAATCTCCAGGTTCAAAAATCAGCTCCTTGCGACCCTTGTTTGCTTGCTTCATGTAACTCTCGTTTGCTTTTTCAACATTCAGCCTCGCCTTTTGATGCAACGCTTTCACAAGATCAGCCTTTGCTTCTCCACCCAAGCTAACCTGCGAACCAGGAGGAAGAGGAACAAAATCAAACGGAGCAGCCGGTAAAAAGCCATAAACAAGCTCAAATGGGGCGTATTGAGTAGCTGAATGTTTAGCACGATTATAAGCAAATTCCACATAAGGCAAACAAGACTCCCAATTCTTTAAATTACTTTTCACAACAGTTCTTAGAAGTTGTCCTAACACACGATTCACAACCTCCGTTTGCCCATCAGTTTGTGGGTGAAAAGAAGTAGAAAATAATAGATAAGTTCACAAACGCATCCACAAAACCCTCCAAAAATGACTCACAAACTTAGTATCACGATCACTCACAATCGTTCGTGGAACACCATGCAAACATACAATTTCATTAAAGAACAAATCAGCAATATACGATGCATCATTAGTTTTGGTACATGGAATAAAATGAGCCATTTTTTAAAAACGGTCCACCACCACAAACACAGAATCTTTTCCACTCCTAGACCGAGGCAAACCTAACACAAAGTCCATGGAAATGTCGGTCTAAGGAGATGTGGGAATAGGTAGGGGAGTGTATAAACCATGGGGCTGCAAACGGGATTTAGCATGCTTACACACAATACAAGAAGCACAAAATTTAATCACATCAACTTTCATACGTGGCCAATAGAAATGTGTGCGCAACATATCCAAAGTCTTATCTACCTCAAAGTGTCCCATTAAACCACCCCCATGAGACTCCCTCAAGAATAATTCACGGATGGACGATCTAGGAATACACAGCTTATCACCTTTGTAAAGAAAACCACCATGCACAGAATAATCAGGCAAAGTAGATGAAGGACACTTAGCAAAAATATCACCAAAGTCGACATCATTAGCATATAAATCCTTAATACTCTCAAAACCAAGAAACTTAGTTTGTAAAGATGTAATCAAGGAATAACGCCTAGACAAAGCATCCGCAACAATGTTTTCCTTACCCTTCTTAAACTTAATGACATAAGGAAACGACTCAATGAACTCAATATAGCGGATATGTCATTTACTCAACTTACCTTGACCCTTAAGATATTTTAAAGACTCATGGTCCGTATGAATAATAAACTCACGAGGCCTAAGGTAATGTTGCCAAGTTTGCAAACAACGAATCAAAGCATAAAGCTCCTTATCATACGTGGAATAGTTCAAATGAGCACCTTTTAATTTCTCACTAAAATATGCCACAGGTCGCTTTTCTTGCATTAAAACACCACCCACACCAACACCCGATGCATCACATTCTAATTAAAACATTTTATCCAAGTCGGGTAAAGCAAGAATATGTGCTGAAATAAGTTTAAGCTTTAAAGTTTCAAAAGACTCCCTGTGACGATCCTCCCAAATGAAGGCTGCATTTTTCTTCACCAACTCGGTCAAAGGAGCAGCAATGGTGCTAAAATCTTTCACAAACCGCCGATAAAAGCTAGCCAAGCCAAGAAACATTATGCAGCAAATTGTCCAAATAAACGTACCATGACGATTTTGGGGCAGCCTTTACCTCGTGATGACTATGAATCTCATTCGGAGGGTGATGAGAATGATGATGATGCTGCATTGCGAGATGACAATTTAGATGCGCATGCTACACTCGATTATGGTGCTTGTTATGTGATTCGAAAGACTTTGGCCATTCGTACAAAGTTGGACGAGTCAATTCAGCGGGAAAACATTTTTCAGTCCACGTGTGGCATTGCGGGGCGCACTTGCAACTATATCATCGATTCGGGGAGTTGCGTGAATTTGATAAGCCAAACACTTGTTAAAGATTTTAATATTGCTGTTTTACCGCATCCCCACCCGTATAGTTTGCAATGGATGAATGATGTGGCTGATGTACGTGTGGCTACCCAAGCACTTGTTAAATTTCGTGTGGGTAAATTGGTGGATGAAGTATTATGTGACGTCGTACCATTATTTGTTAATCACTTGTTATTGGGGAGACCTTGGCAATACGATAGGGCTGCATTGTATAATGTTCGTTTAAATACATGGAGTTTGCATTTACATAGTCATACTATTACTTTACATCCGATGACACCGGCTCAAGTTCATTCCGAACAGCTACGTATGGCTACTTCTCGACATGCTGCTGTGTTTAGTGAGAAAAAAAATGATAAAGAGGGAGAAAAAGTCGAAAATAAGCGAGTTGTTCCGGAGAGAAAAACAAATGAGGGCGCTTTATCTCACTTTGAGGGCAAAAGAAAAGTCGAAAATTTAAGTGTGAGGGAGGGTGTTCTCATTCCAAATGAGGGAGTAAAAAGGATGGTGCAGCTGCGTGAGGGTGTGGGAGCTTCAAAACACGAGGGTAAAATAAAAGTTGAAAAGAATGTTGGTAAGGGAGTGAAGCACAATTTTCTTGCCAAGTCTAGTTTAATCACTAAGACTATAAATGGTGGGCAATTCATTTTTCTCATTTATTTCAAGGCATTCGACCCCTCTCCCCATTGTTTAATTACTATTTCTGATTTGACATCTTCTCTCCCGAGTGTTGTATGTTCGGTTTTGCAGGAATATACTGATGTGTTTCCGGAGGAAGAACCGAGTGGTTTGCCACCACTACGTGGTGTGGAGCATCAAATCGACTTGATTCCGGGTGCTACTCTTCCCAACCGACCAGCCTATCGGGCCAATCCTACGGAAACAAAGGAAATTCAACGACAAGTGGCGGAGTCATTAGAAAAAGGCAAGATCCGTGAGTCTTTAAGTCCTTGTGCCGTACCCGTCATTGTGGTTCCTAAGAAGAGTGGTGAATGGCGGATGTGCACCGACTGTCGTGCAATTAATAATATCACGGTAAAGTATCGCTATCCTATTCCTAGGTTAGATGATATGCTTGATGAGTTGCATGGTAGTAAGTATTTTACTAAGATAGATTTGAAAAGTGGTTATCACCAAGTACGTATTCGTGAGGGTGACGAGTGGAAAATAGCCTTTAAAACTAAGTTTGGTCTTTATGAGTGGTTGGTTATGCCATTCGGGCTTACAAATGCCCCTTCCACGTTTATGCGTTTAATGAATGAAGTGCTGCGTGAATTTATTGGTCATTTTGTGGTAGTTTATTTCGATGACATACTAATTTATAGCACCACACTTGATGATCATGTTGAACATTTACAAGCTGTTCTTGATACACTTAGGCGTGCTCAGTAGTATGCTAACCTTAAGAAATGTGAGTTTTGCTTGGATCGCATTGTTTTTCTTGGTTTTGTGGTTAGTGACAAGGGTGTTGAAGTTGATCAAGAAAAAGAATTCAGGCCAACTTATTCTAAAAAAAAAAAAAAAAAACGACTACACAAGAAGGAACTACTTATCTTTTTGGAGTTGTGCACGATTGGCACACCTTGTTTGTCTCTCCTTGACACACCTACATCATTTTCATTCCGTCTTTGCTTACTTGTTTATCATCGAACGAATTGGTTTCTTTGAGCTCCTAGTTGTGACGTCTACATTTTGCTCAGTTTTTTGATTTCTTTGACGGTTGACACTTACCTAAGGCACGAGTGAGGGTGAGTGATAAACACGAGAGAATTTGTGAGCAATAACGGCCGAATAGGAGGAAACAAATTGGGAGGGTAGGTTCCGTCTTCATCAAGAGGCTGTTAATGGTACTATGACAACTCGTTTTGAACAACTTCAACAAACCATTGCGGATCAAATAACTGAAATGTTCCAACAACATGGTCTTGGAAACGGTGGAGGTCGTGGACGTGGTAGAGGTAATAGGGGCCGTGGTCATATGGCTGGTCGTGGTGATGTTGGGGGACGTGGTGGTTTTGGTGGTCAAGGTCATGTGGAGGCTGATGACTATAGTGACATAGCTGATAATTTTGAGCATGAGGATTATGAACGTGTGCAAGATGATAGTATGCGTGGCCTTAAGTATAAGATACCTTCATTTTTATGGTAAATCTGATCCGGGTAGATATCTTGAGTGGGAAATGAAGATGAATCAGATTTTTGCGGTTCCTGATTATAGTGAAGCGAAGAAAGTTAGGATTGCTACCTTGGAGTTTACGGGTTATGCGATGAGTTGGTGGCATAGCTTTCAATAGAATCGTCGACGTCGGGGTGAACAACCAATTAATTCGTGGACTCTTTTGACCAAACATATGCGTATCAAATGGGTCCCTAATCATTATTTTCGGGACCAAGGTTTTAAGTTGCAATAGTTATCATAGGCGGGGAAATCGGTTGAGGATTTTTATGAGGAAATGCAAGTTACAATGCTTTGGGCTAATATTATTGAACCAGAAGACGTAACCATGCAGCGTTTTTTATGTGGTCTTCGAGATGATATAGCGGGCCAAGTTGAACTCCAAAACTATCAAACTTTAAGTGATATGGTTAATGGTGCATCGATGGTGGAACGTAGGCTTAAGAACCGACTTGAAGAGAGAGACAAACTTTGAGTGAACTTTTATATATAATGAATTTTCAGTGATTGAAAATTTGAGTGAGTTTTACATTTACCTTGTTGATTAGGTAGTGTTTAACTTGGAGAATCTATCAAAGGATTGCGCATTCCTTTGTTGTGATGTTCTCAAACTTGGGATTTCTAAGGTGCTGATTCCTTAGGAAGAACAAGCTTGCTCATTTGTTCTCGTGTTCTTCATTGATGCCTTCAATCAAGATCCTTCGTCCTTATCACCTAAAGAGATAGGAGAAGCCTTAAAGGATCCAGATTGGATATTAGCTATGCAAGAAGAATTGAATGAATTCGAAAGAAATAAAGTATGGGAATTAGTAGAGAGACCAGTTGTCAATATCATTGGAACCAAATGGGTATTCAGAAACAAACTTGATGAAGATGGGAATATCATCAGAAACAAAGCTAGACTTGTAGCTAAAGGATATTCTCAAGCAGAAGGCATAGATTTTGATGAAACTTATGCACCAGTTGCAAGATTGGAAGCAATCAGACTATTTCTTGCCTTTGCAGCTCATAAAAAGTTCAAAGTGTACCAGATGGACGTTAAAAGAGCATTTTTGAATGGGATACTTGAAGAAGAAGTTTATGTTCAACAACCACCTGGATTTGAGATTGTTAGGAACATTTTATTATGTTTTGATGATGGCCATACTAGCTGTTATAGCAAGCCTGAAATAAGTTAGAACTCTCTGTATAAGTCTTTACTTAGAGTCTGACATGTTGTATAAGTCAGGTCAGACAAGTATTGTACTAGTTGGTAGGACGGCAAAGCAAAAACAGATATTCAGCAATGTGAAGCCAGCAAAGCACCAGCAGAGAAGTAATGAAGACATTATGGTCTGACTTATAACTAAGGAAGTCTGTGATGACCTTGGATAAGTCTAAGTTATGTCTTTAAGTGATGAAACTCAATGTTCAAATATGGTGTACACTGGTCTCACCCAAATCAAGGATCAGTGAAGTACAAAGACTCTCCTAATACTAGATAAAAGAAGGAAACAGTGAATCGGCTGAGTAGACTAACCTTCGGCAAAGTGAAAACAAAACAGCGAAGAAAGAACTAACGGCTGAGTCAGAAGGCTCACTCGACCGTTCTGAAAACGGTGAAGTAACACTTACCAGATCAGATTTGATATATATGTTGAAGATACAGAAGATCATGCATTAAATGCACAATCAATAGAGGATCAATCAAGGACGGATTTTCTGCTATACATTTGAAGAAAAAATCCGATCACTGAAATCAAGGAGAATACAATTAAGGGGGAATCAAGGATTATTCCCTCATTAATATAGCCAACGGACGGAATTTCAAAACCAAAGTTACTCAAGGCTATAAATAGAAGGCATTGACAGAAAAACAAATAACGATTGAAAAAAGAGAAATCAAGCGAAAACTCACAATTTGAAAAGCCCTCTCTCTGAACTTACAAGGATACATCTAGTGATCAACTCAAATATCGTAACTACAAAGTCATACTCGTAATCGAGATTGATCAAGCAAGTGTGTGAATCACATTCACATCAAACTGAGCAAATCAATCGAGGTAATCTGAGAAGGAGTTGAATCTGTGATAGCCGTTGAAGGATGTTGATCTTAAGGAGCGAGCAAAGGAAGGAAGGCTTTGAATCACCAAGTCATTGCGATCAAGGAGTGATAGTCTTGTAGATTGTGAAGCTTGGGAAGCCAAGGACAATCATACTATTGTATCGTTGAAAACAATAGTGAATTCCTCCAATCATCAAAGGAGAAGAGTGGATTAAGGGATTACACCACCCCAACCACTATAAGCCTTGTGTCACTTTAATTTCTCGCAATTTACTTTACAGCATTCATTTAATTTGCATACATCAAAATTTACATCTGTGACTGTCTAAACAGATTTGAAAACAATATAGTAAGAAAGGACTTATCCGCTGCCCAAAAGTTTTTAAACAAAAGAAAAGTTTTTGAAACTCCAATATAGTCATTCAACCCCCCCCCTCTGACTATAGTTTCACCCTTCTCTGGGACCAACAATTGGTATCGGACCAAGGTTCCTAGTATCAGAACCTGTTCAGATCTAATTTCTGGTAACAAGGAGATCACATATTTTCAAAGTAGTTTTCAAATCTGAGTTTTTCATACACTGACATTTATATCTTCAATTGCACTGATGGATTCCTCAACCTTCTTGTCAAAAGTACATGTGTTTAATGTTAACAATTTTGATGAATATAAAATAAGAATGCTATCTCATCTTGCAGCAACTCATGAAGAGATGCTGGATGTAATCAATGATGGACCAATCAAAATCACTACGGTGGTAAGCACAGGAGCAGATCAAGGAAAGGAAATTGACAAACCTAAAAAGGATTGGACCAAAGATGACAAGAGAAGAGCAAATCTGGACTTTGTTGCAAAAGACATGATCTTGAAGACCCTAGACAGCAACATGTTCATGAGAATCAAAGACGCAAAAACAAAGAAAGGAGATGTGGGACAAGCTATCATTGATAAATGAAGGATCTCAGCGATTAAAGAAAACAAACTATCTCATTTGCAAAACAGAAATTTGAGAACTTTAAAATGAAGGTTTGGTGAATCCATTGATCAAATGGACAACGATTCTCAAGCATCATCGATGAATTACAACGGCTTGGACACATATATCCCCGTAAAGAAGTATGCTCTAAGATCTTGAGAGGACTACCCGAAGATGGAAGATCATAACATCGATGTCGAGGAACAAAGCCAAATCTTGCAAGCAATCGACACTCGACATCGATGTCCCAATTAAAAGCTCATGAATTCGAATTGAACGGCGAAGATGGTGCTCCGGCAGAGACACACAAAATCACCGCATTAGCCGCATCCCAAAGAAAGTAACTTTGCCGAATGCATCAAGAAAGAGACACATGAACTAAAAGAACAGTAGCTTTATTAGTTAAACGTTTTGACAGTTTAAAAGAAACCATTCAAAGGAAATTCTTCACAAACAAAAAGTCAAGCTCAAACGAGAGACATGAAGAAGAAAGATGTAGAATACTGGATGCTTCAACTTGCAACAAGAAAAAGGTCACTTCAAGGCAACGATTGTCCCAAGAGAATGACAAAGATGATGAAAAGAAGAAATATAGAGCATCCGAAAGAAAAAGAGCAAGAAGGCACTTAAAGCGAGAATCCAGCAGTTGAAAAGCACGAAGAATCATCCGATAATGACTCGCATTTACAAAGATGAAGAAGACATCTCGAGAAAAATGAAAAAGCATGCCTATGCCTCATGACCAAAGAATTGGATGAAGATAAAAGTGATAGCTCGGACAATCGAGGAAACAAGCCTATGTTTAATGGCTAAAGAATTAGATGAAACGAGGTAACATCTAGTTCCTCGCTCTTCATCTAATGCATCCACATCTAACATCGCACAATCCTCTAGTCTCCCATTAGATACAAGAGACTAGTCCAAAATCTCATGACTAAATTTGATGAAATTGAAAAGAATCATGAAATTCTCGGAAAAGGAAATGCAAGGATCTAAGAAAAGAGAATAAGAGGTTAAAGAAAGAACTGGATAAAGCAAAAGTGAATTAACTAGTAAGGAGATCTACTTAAATGATCAACAAAAAGCGGATGATCATACATCCATTTACTAACAGATCGATTAAGAAAATCTCCTCACCGATTAAGGTATCCATTTGCACCACTAAAAGCACCGACACACAAACCTCAAAAGGTTTGGATCTAGATCCGGTCTTGGCTACAGCAATCGAGATGAAAATAGGAATAATGGTCAACACCATTCTAAATTCAGAACCACTAGTGGACCAAAATTTAGAAAGGGACAGACCATGATTCCAACAGATCATCCTGTTCCGGTGAAGTCAAAACCCAGTGTAGTGAAACAGCAAATCAAATCCTCATTCCAGTCAATCAAGAACAACAACCATCTGAAAGGTAAAGGCAGACTTTACCCCTCAGAGGATGATTGGAATGTTGCACCTCCAAAATACAAGAGAAAACCATTTCACAAAATGCATCATATGTTTAAGAAAAACCAATCTATTCCTAGACACATGAAGCAAGAAAGGTTTCCTACTACATATTGGAAAGTGAAGAAGGATGTAAATGCACCAAAAGGTGGAGAAAAGTATCAGAATACCTTCAGTAAAAATACTAGGAGCTATTCTGCTATGCCTTACACATATGAAGTTGATGACTTCAATTATCCAAAAGAAGACCTTTGGATACACCCTTGGTATGGGAGGCATGATTGCTAATGTGTATGGACCCAAACAAAGTTGGGTACCTAAACTTAATTAATCTGTTTTGTAGGATGTCTGGTACATAGACAGTGGATGTTCCAGACACATGACAGGAAACAAGAAATGGCTCACTGATTTCAATGCTTTTTATGGACCCAAAGTCACATTTGGAGGTAAAGAAAACCCTGGCAAGATTAAGGGGGAAGGCACAATACTCAAGAACAATCTAAAGATTCAAAATGTGGCATATGTCAAGGACTTAACTTCAATCCGATGAGCATCGGTCACCTCGTGACAAAGGCTACAATGTGCACTTCAACAAAGAAGGATGCAAAGTGATTCACAATCAAACCAACACAGTAGTTCTTGCGGTAGAAGACAAGACAACATGTATGTGGTGGATCGGAAAACGACCAAGCGTAAACATGTCTACTTGTCAAAAATAAACAATCAACAAGTCGGGATTTGGCACGTAAGATTAAATCACCTAAATTTTAAGACCATCAACAAACTATCAAGGAGCAAGTTAGTTGAAGGCCTGCCAGAGATCACATTCAAGAAAGAAAGTCTATGTGATGCTTGTCAGAAAGGAAAACAAATAAAAAGTTCATTCAAGTCAAAGCCTCATCAATCTACAACAAGAGTTCTACATCTGTTACACATGGACCTGTTTGGACCAGTCACACCAGTAAGTGTGAGTGGTAAGAAGTATACTCTTGTAGTGGTGGATGACTTCTCAAAGTTCACCTGGACCATTTTCATGAACAAGAAGAAAGAAACACTCAAGAAGCTGCCAGATTTGCTGAGAAGACTCCAGAATGAAAAAGAGCTAAAGATTATAAAGATCGGATCGATAGAGTCACCGAATTTCTAAATGAAATTATCGAAACCTATTGTGAAGAAAATGGAGTGTCACATCAACTATCTCAGCGCAGAACTCCACAACAAAATGGTGTAGCGAAAGAAGAAACAGAACCATCAAGGAAGCGATCAGACAATGATATCGAAGCATGCTTACCAAAGAGCTTCAATTGAAGCAAAGACACACAAAGATGCCATACACAAAAACAGATCAATCATCAACAAACATCATGGAAAGACTCCATAAGAAATATGGAATGGTAGAAAACCTAATATCTCATATTTTCATTGTTTGGATCAAAATGTTTTGTCTTAAACAGAATCACCAGATACCTTTGATGAGAAGGCGGATGAAGCAATCTTCATGGGATACTCGAGACACCAAACAAAGCATTTAGAGTACTCAATAAAAAAGAACCTTGGTGATTGAAGAATCAATACATGTAGTTTTTGATGAACCAAATACAAATGGTGAAGATCTTCAAGATCAGAAGAGAAAGCAAAGACAAAGGGAAATCTATACAAATGCAACCATACCAAATTGCCATCCTAAATCATCATTTTGAAAATCAAGAAGAACCACTTACCAATACAACAGATGAAGCACCTGAAGTTGAAGTTCATGCTCAGCATGAAGGTATGGAAGCACCAAGTGAAGAACAACTTCAACAAGATCTAAATTGGCTAAGAGACCATCCTGAAGAACAAGTCATTGGAGATATTCACACAGGAGTCAGAACCAGAAGACAACTGGAGCACATGCTAACTTTCTTTCTATCACAAGTGGAACCCAAGACCATAGATGATGCAATCCAAGATGCAGATTGGATCACAACCATGCAAGAAGAACTAAATGAATTTGAAAGAAATGAAGTCTGAGAACTTGTTGACAGACCTGAAATGGCCAACATCATTGGTGCAAAATGGGTATTCAGGAACAAGATGGATGAGCAATGAACTGTTGTCAGAAACAAAGCGAGGCTAGTTGCAAAAGGCTATTCCCAAGTCAAGGAATAGATTATGATGAAACATTTGCACCAAAGAGCAAGATTGGAAGCAATCGACTCTTTCGAGCATTTGTTTTTGCACAAAGACTTCAAAGTCTATCAAATGGATGTAAAGAGTGCATTCCTAAATGGACTTTTGGAAGAAGAAGTTTATGTAGAACAACCTCATGGATTTCAAATTAAAGGAAAAGAAGACAAAGTATACAAACTCAAGAAGGCCCTCTATGGCCTCAAACAGGCACCTAGAGCCTGGGATGAAACACTATCACAATTTCTGATCAAGAATGGATTCAACAAAGGAACTATTGACAAGACTCTATTCAAACTAGAGGAAGGAGCAAGCACTTTTCTAGTACAAATCTATGTTGATGATATAATCTTTGGATTCGAAGATGAAAAGTTGTGTGAGAAATTTGCAAACCTGATGAAGAGCAAATTTCAGATGAGCATGATGGGAGAATTAAACTACTTCATTGGCCTTCAAGTAAAGCAAATGAAGGATGGCATCTTCATTAGTCAAGCCAAGTATACAAGAGACTTGATACACAAATATGGGATGGATACAAGTGGCACAGCAGATACACCAATGTGTGCCAGAGTCATACTTGGAAAAGATGAAGGAGGAAAAGATGTTGATCAGAAAATGTATAGAGGAATTATTGGATCATTATTGTACTTAACTGCTAGCAGACCTGACATAACATTTGCAGTAGGAGTGTGTGCAAGATTTCAAGCTCAACCAAAAGAATCACATCTTCTAGCAGCTAAAAGGATAATCAAATACTTGAAAAACACTATAAATGTTGGTATTTGGTATCCAAAAGATGGAGGATTTAAATTAATATCATATTCGGACTCGACTATCTTTGTATGCAAAATAGATAGAAAAAGCACCTCTGAAACATGCCAAATGCTAGGAACCGACTAGTTTCTTGGTTCAAGAAAAGCAAAACTCCATATCTACATCAACAAATTAAGTAGAATATATAGCAATAGGTAGTAAATGGTGTGCACAAATACTTTGGATAAGACAACGACTAAGGGATTATGGAGTGGAAGAGAAAACAATTCCAATCATGTGTGATAACACAGTGCAATATCTATTATCGAAAATCAATGTTGCATTCAAGAACAAAGCACATTGATGTAAGACATCATTTAATCAAGAGACCATGTTGAAAAGGGGGATGTCATCCTAAAACACATACCCACTGAAGATCAATTGGATGACATCTTCACTAAACCACTCAGTTATGAAAGATTCAGTAAGCTAAGAACTGAGTTAAGAATGATTGAAATTGAATAAGTATCAAATAGAGGCTAACTGGAGTAATCGGCTAAGTGACTTCATTAATCGGTATCCAAATAAGATAACTTAACCGATTGTTAGGAATGATTAAATGGAGCAAACTCGATGAAGAACTCATTGGATCGGCTAAGTGACCAGCCAATGCACTTCACCGAAATAAAGACTTGGATAAATTAAAAGTGTGAACAAAATCAATTCTGATTACACGTGGAGAATAAGGAAATTATGGATGATTATTCTGTACACACGTGGTGATCAACTTATGATCATGGAGGTAATTATATTATTTTTCGAATTATAAACTCCTCGATTCCCGGGCTCTATCATTACTTACCTCAAACCACTCCCCCATTCCACTCGAATATCGCGATTTGCATACACAAAATCACGCCATTATGTCACAAAATCCTTCCATTTTCAAAACCACGTTCACACTACCCAAATCACACTATATAAACAAGACTTAGAGATTTTCAGAAATCTTTACCCTTTCTTGGCAATTACAAACCCTACTCTTGTTACTTTCTATTACAAACTCAAGTTCATTTTCAAACCTCCTCTCCTTTTAAAAAAAAATGGCATCATCCTCCTCAAACACCCAAGCTAGATATGAAAAATCGATTGCCACGGGATCTTTCTTTCAAGAAGAACACTACTTGAAACTGTGCGGAAATGACGAAGATGCCAAACGATTGGCAGCAGGTTGCAAAATCCTAAAACTATCAACCTTTCTCAATCTTCCCATAACCGAGGTTTACTATGAAAGTCTGATTTCCTTCTGGAAATCTGCACAATACGTGCCTGGGCTCCCTGCTGAAGAAGGTGACGAGTGGGAAGAAGACAAGATTTTAGCATCTGTCAACGGAAAAGAAGTGGCGATTACTGAAAAGGTAATTCACAAACATCTTAAACTTTCAAATAAAGGCCCAAAGAAAAGTGACATCTCAGTATCACAAAACTTGGATGATTTCGGGCAACCATTGCCAAAACGGCAAACCCAGGATCTACAAAGGTCAATTGTTTGAGATCTCGCTTTAAAGAAACCATTCAATGAGTTCGATGCCTAATTGGCAAGACCATCAAAGAAAATTGGGAGCAAATAATGCAATGACAGAAATCGAGAATGAGGTTGATGGGAATCATCTACAACAATCTGCAATTCAACTGGGCAAAATACTTCTTTCTAAGACTCAAATAGCAAATCCAAGGTGAAGAAAAAGCGGCTAATAAGGGGACAGAAGAAGGAAAGACAAAGAAAGGACAATTCTGGGTGAAAAAGTCATATGGGATTCAGTTACACTATCTCATTGCAATGTCTCAAAGTCCCCACAAGATAAACTCCACAAACTGCATGAATCCAAAGTCTTGTTCACTTATGTTAAACAACAACAACAAGGCGAGAGAAGGAAAGAGGAAGAAATCCACACGCAGCACCACCAAATAAAGAAAGAAACAAAAGATTCAAATAAGTCCGAAAAATGCAGACTTTGGAAAACGATTGATGAAGAAGAAGAGAGGAAGAAGGTTCCGACACCGAGGCGAAATGTTAAGAAGAAGAAATCGGTCGCGGATGAACAAAGAACCTAATAAAGAAAACACTTTGAGAGGATGAGGAATCATCTCCGGAAGAAAAATCAGATAACCGCCTCGCAACCGATATAGATGATCGAATTGCAGTTATCTTGAGTGGAAGGAAGGCGATTCCAAACAACAACTTCAAGACTTTCGGATCGCATGCTTCTTTGAAGAAGCATGGCTATTTGACTTTCTCGGGAATCACAACTCGGTAAGTGTACTTGATGAATCACCTCTATGGGACTTGGTTGATGCGACCAAGGCAAAATCGCCTCTGCACCTCCAGGAGACAAAGTGACGACTCAGAAGATGGTGGAGATGATCATCAGGATGATGGTGATCATCATGATGACAATGATGATAATGATCATCATGATGATGATCTTGGTCAAGATAAAGAAGAGGACTCTCCTGCACCAGATGCAATTGATGATACTACTCTTCTTCGTACATTTTTGAAACCACAAGCCTCCGGCAAGTCTACAACTCCAGCAAAGACAGTCACTCAACCGTTGTCCGTCAACGTTCCAGCTAACAGCACAAACATTGTGGACACTGGTTTAGCTATTGCCACTCCAGTCAAGACAACCCCCGGCATAGAGATAGGGGGAACAGCAGCTCAAGCCACACCAGCATATACATCTACCCAAATTCTTGAAGATCTAGATGTAAATGTAGATGTCACTCAACATCAAGACAAGGGACATCAAACGGATCCAGAAACAGCTGAAACAAGGCACAGACTCTCTCAGCTGAACACTGGCATTACAAATGAAACTTTTGAGAAAGCCACAGACTTGCTGGATGAAGAATTGGAACATCAAGCAATGTATCTCAGATCCATGACTTCAGCCTTTAATGACAAAAGCTCCTCCATTGAAAACAAGTTTCAGGCCATTGCAGAATACATTGATGCACAGAATATTGTTGTTCAACAACAAGGAGATCTGATGAAGCAACTCAACATCAATATCACTAATACCTCTTGCAGCCTCGAGCAAACACATTTCCCAATAAAACGAATCATTGGCGTGAGCTTTTGGCACTAGACTTAGGAGTGTCAATGAGAAATTGAATGATCATAACAAAGATTCACATCTATTGAATCAAAACTTGATTCTCTCGATTGGAACGGCAGAGGCCACCAATAGCATCCTACTCCAAAGAAAGGATGATCTTTTGCCAAAAAAGGGGAAAACCTGGATAAGCCTGAAGGATCAACAATCAGACCCCAAATTTCACTGAGGAACAACTGAGAGCAAGAGACAGAGAAATAAGAATCAGAAATGAAGCAGAAGAACAACAAAGAAGGGTCAGAGAAGAAAGGGAAAAGGCCCTAAAGGAACCCTGTATTGGATTTCCTCACCCTATGCAAAGAAGAGATGATGATAGAGACAGGTCCGGCAGACAGCAAAGGCCTGGATCTAGTCCGCAAAGAGGATCTGTCAGTCAACACAGACTCAGCACCAGAGGAAACACCAGCAGAGGTAGCAGCAGCTCCAAATATACTGGTGAGCACAGAACTTACACTGGTCACCAAAGCAAAGCAGAATATGATGCAGATATACTGGACCATGTAAGAGAATTTTTCAGAGTACAGGAAGGACTTTATCCTCACTCCTCACAAGATGAAGCTTGGGCTGATTGGCTAAGCTATCAGGATGAAAGGATGAGAACTGATATGGCCAAACTCTACAATGAAGTCAAAAGAGAATTTGCACTTCTCAAACAAAGCAACAACAAACCAAGCTCAGCCATACCACTGTCTGCAAAAGGACCAGATGACTTGCCAGCTGAACAACAAGAAGATTTCAAATATATGGCAAAATTCTTCAATCCTATGGGGAGAATGGAGAAACCGGAATAGTGGAGTCTCTACAAAAGTCTCAAGTTTGCAGATTCACATATTGCTGAGGCTAGGGAAAGACTTGAAAAATATTTTGGAGAACCTAAGGCAAATGAGACCATGCCTGATTTCAACAGACTTTTTCCCAAAAGAGTTTTCCAAGGTGTATCTGAATACACAGCTTTGGCTTACTGGAAGTGAAAGTTTCCAGAAATTGATTGGAAAGACATGGAAGAGGTTCAGACTACAAAATTCAAGAGGTACAAGGCTGAATTAAGCAAAATATAGTTTGTAACACTTGAATAAAGTCTTAGAACTTATTACCCTATGATGGATGAATAAAATTGCTAAAGTTTTTATTCAGTTGTTTATTATGAAAATTTTTGATTACTTATGTTCAGGCTTATGAGGGTTTTGGCATCATCAAAAAGGGGGAAATTGTTAGGAACATTTTATTATGTTTTGATGATGGCCATACTAGATGTTATAGCAAGCCTGAAATAAGTTAGAACTCTCTGTATAAGTCTTTACTTAGAGTCTGACATGTTGTATAAGTCAGGTCAGACAAGTACTGTACTAGTTGGTAGGACGGCAAAGCAAAAACAGATATTCGGCAAAGTGAAGCCAGCAAAGCACCAGCAGAGAAGTAATGAAAACATTATGGTCTGACTTATAACCAAGGAAATCTGTGATGACCTTGGATAAGTCTAAGTTATGTCTTTAAGTGATGAAACTCAATGTTCAAATATGGTGTACACTGGTCTCACCCAAATCAAGGATCAGTGAAGTACAAAGACTCTCCCCCATACTAGAACAAAGAAGGAAACAGTGAATCGGTGAGTAGACCGACCTTTGGCAAAGTGAAAACAAAACAAATGAAGAAAGAACTAACGGCTGAGTCAGAAGGCTCACTCGACCGTTCTGAAAGCGGCGAAGTAACACTTACCAGATCAGATTTGATATATATGTTGAAGATACAGAAGATCATGCATTAAATGCACAATCAATAGAGGATCAATCAAGGACGGATTTTCTGCTATACGTTTGAAGAAAGAATCCGATCACTGAAATCAAGGAGAATACAATTAAGGGGGAATCAAGAATAAAATCAAGGATTATTCCCTCATTAATATAGCCAACGGACGGAATTTCAAAACCAAAGTTACTCAAGGCTATAAATAGAAGGCATTGACAGAAAAACAAACAACGATTGAAAAAGAAAAAATCAAGCAGAAACTCTGTCAATTTGAAAAGCCCTCTCTCTGAACTTACAAGGATACATCTAGTGATCAACTCAAATATCAGAACTACAAATTCATACTCAGAACTGAGATTGATCAAGCAAGTGTGTGAATCACATTCACATCAAACTGAAGCAACTGAATCAGAGGCAATCTGAGAAGGAGTTTAATCTGTGATAGCTGTTGAAGGATCTTGATCTTAAGGAGCAGCAAAGGGAAGGTTTGAATCATCAAGTCATTGCGATCAAGGAGTGATAGTCTTGTAGATTGTGAAGCTTGGGAAGCCAAGGCCAATCATACTATTGTATCAGTGAAAACAATAGTGAATTCCTCCAATCATCACAGGAGAAGAGTGGATTAAGGGATTACACCACCCTGAACCACTATAGCCTTGTGTCAATTTAATTTCTGCAATTTACTTTACAACATTCATTTAATTTGCATACATCAAAATTTACATCTCATGGATCGTCTAAAACAGATTTGAAAACAATATAGTAAGAAGGGACTTATCCGCTGCCCAAAAGCTTTTAAACAAAAGAAAAGTTTTTGAAACTCCACTATAGTCATTCACCCCCCCCCCCCCTCTGACTATAGTTTCACCCTTCTCTGGGACCAACAGAGATCAAAGATCAAGTTGACAAAGTTTTCAGACTAAGGAAAGCTCTATATGGACTTAAACAAGCAACAAGAGCTTGGTATGAAACTCTATCTCAATTTCTAGTGGATAATGGATTTATCAAAGGAACTATCGACAAGACTTTATTCAGAATGAAAAATGAAGAAAGTACTCTCCGTGTTCAGATCTATGTTGATGACATTATTTTTGGATCAGAAAATGAACAGTTATGTAAGATGTTTGCAAGTTTAATGAAAAGCAAATTTCATATGAGTATGATAGGAGAATTAAATTATTTTCTTGTATTACAAGTTAAACAATTAGATGATGGAATATTCATTCACCAAACCAATTATACAAGAGAACTTATCAAAAATTTTGGTATGGAAAAATCAGCTAGAATTTCTACACCAATTGGGACCAACATCAGGCTAGATGAAGACAAAGAAGGCAAAGATGTTGATCAAACACTTTACAGAAGGATGATTGGAAGCTTACTCTACCTTAAAACAAGTAGGCCAGACATATCTTTTACGGTTGGTGTATGTGCAAGATTTCAGTCAAAACCAAAGGAAAGCCATTTCACAGTTGTTAAAAGGACCTTGAAGTATTTTAAAGATAAAGATGGAGTCGGAATATGGTATTCAAGAGAAGGAGAATTCAAACAGATATCCTATTTAGACTCAGATTATACAAGATGAAAAGTGGACAGAAAAAGCACCTCAGGCACATGTCAGTTTCTAGGAAATATACTTGTGTCATGATTTAGCAAAAAGCCAAATTCAATTTCAAATTCAACAGCTGAAGCTGAGTATATAGAAGCTGGAAGTTGTTGTGCTCATGTTTTATGGATCAGACAACAATTAAGAGATTTTGGGATAGAAGATGGAACAATTCCCATAACGTGTGATAACACAAGTGGAATTGCAATAACTGACAATCCAGTTTTGCACTCAAGGACAAAACATATTGATGTGCGGCATCATTTTATAAGAGATCATGGAGAGGAAAAGGATATTATAGTTCATTATGAACCTACTGAAGATCAGTTGGCTAACATCTTTACAAAGCCATTGGACAAAGAAAGATTTGCCAAACTAAGAACTGAGTTGGGTATATTAAAGTCAGCTAAGTCAATTTAAGCTAGAAATTCGTCAAGAGGATTGATCTTTGTTCTGTTGGGTGCGCTCACTTAACAGATCAGTCATTGACATCAACAATTTCAAACTGACTAACTGAAACTGAAGTATTAACTGATATTTATGCATCGGTTTTTATATCAGTCAACTTAAGTCAAAGGTTGATAAGATAAAGCTGACAACGGTTATATCGCATTTAATTATCGCAGTTTATGTCAGAATATGTTGCGTGTACACCCCATTACTGTCAGAACAATACATGCATCGGTTACAAAAATCATCATGGAATTTGAAAAGTTGTACCAATCAACCGCCAGTACATTACCCCTATATATCAAACCTCCATTCATATTTCCTCAAAAACAAAAATCAGAATTTTTTTTAAAATTTTTTTCCTCTCAAAATTCAATCTTTTGCACACTAAACCCAGAGATGGCCGCCTCAAAGAAATCTCAAGATGAAAGATTGATCACAGATTTAGATGTGCATACATTTGAAATTTATGAAGCTATGTGCAACAACACTCTACTTGCAAGTTATATCTGCGAGAAGATCCAGAAACAACCAGGATTAAGAAGCATTCTGGAGGTCACTTTCAATGAAAAATGTTATGTGGAAGGGATTTTGCAGTTCTGGGAGAACATGCGTATGGTAAGAGACTCCCTCATCACTAAGGTTCGTGGAGATCGAATCATTGTCAATGAACGAGTCATGAAGTCACTATTTGGATTCACAAATCCACCTGTGAAATCAATAGACTTGGCTTGTCTACCATTGAAAAGGGATGCCTTTCTTACACAGATTTCCTTATCTAAGGAACCAGCAGCAGTTGGTATTCATGTTGATAAACTCAAGCTAGAATTTGGACACCTCAGCAGATGGCTCAGCAGACATGTTATTGGAAAATCCAAAGGAATCAATATATTATCCGATCACAGTCCTTATCTGATGAACACAATCTGGGAGAAACTAGAATTCAATTGGGCCGGTTATGTCTTCAATTAGATAAAGAAACAATATTTAGCTGAATTGGAAAGTGTGCAGAAAGCTCAAGCTGAAGGACAAATAACTATTGGCAGATTCCGACTGAAAAAATCACTCAGTGGAGTCATTCAATACTATTTGGAGAAACTCAAGGCAGGGAAGAAAGCAAGACAAACTGCAGCTGCAACTACTGATACATAGGAAATTGTAGCAGTTGCATGTTCAAGAAGAACAACTTCCCAACCTGAAGCAAGGAAGAAAACTGTGTCTCAGCAGGAAGCTGAACACAAAGGAGTCAAGCGGAAAGCTGACTCAGCTAAGGAAAAATCAGTTGTCAAATGTTTTTACCCAGATACTTCAAGTCAGCAAGCACCAACTCAGGGGGAACTACAACAACTGACAGCTAAAACTACACAGAAGGATATTCTTGCTGATGATACTGCTTCTCAGTTACAACAATCTCGGCACTGTCGGATCAACAACTAGCCCCGATTTACGAAGTCGATAGAATCATCAAGCTGATGATGATGAAGCTCAAACCAGAAAACTCTCGTGATGCTATCTTACAAACTGAAGAAAAGTTACTCTTGGAGAAACATGAAATTAGAGACCTATATACTCTATTTCCTATGTCAAAGTTTCTTGCAAATTGCTTCAGTAGATTTAATGAAGTAGCCCGATGAAGAGAATCAGCCACATCATCTATACCCAAGGATATTTTAAAGAACAAGGATGATGATGAAGATGATAATTCAAGGAAAGAAGCTGAAATGACTACAGATTTGCAACCAGATACTCAACCTCAACTCCTAGCTACGCAAACTGTAACTCAGCAAGAAGAATTGCCAGTTTGAAATCAGACAACAGACATTCAGCAAGCAGCTGATGGACATGATAATCAGCAACTTGTGGTAATTGAAGATATCACTCAGTCTAAAGTCCAAATAGAAGACACATATGATCCTTCTGATATTTTGACAAAGGAGGAATTGGGCAAAGTTCATGAGAACTTGAAGATTATGCTCAACCAAAAGGATGCATACAATGGCCTTCTGAAAACATCTCTTGATATCTAGATTATAGACAGAGAACAGATATCTTAGTTCATGCAAGATTAGAGATGATTCATAAGTCAAGTTCAAGTTCTGCGTCAAAAATTTTGACACTCAAGGAGAAACTTGAAATCTCAACCGCAGTAGATAGGGAAACACATGCTCAAGCTCACTGGCATTTAAATCAGCACATGTATGGGTTAGAGAATCAGCTCAAAGAAGTACTTGCTTCTCAGCAACGTATCTCAGCCGATCAAAAGGCAACCCATGCTTTGGTAGATCAATTGTATGATGCCAAAAAAGGGGAAGCTCAAGAAGAAAACCTGAGGCTAGTCAAAGAAAAGAAGCAACTTGAAGACGAATTGGAGAAATATAAATCTGCAACAGATCCAAGGTTTTCAAAGACATAATTAACTGATGAGCAGCTCATTGAGAAATAAAGTCAACCTGAAGAAAGGAGAGCTACTCTAACACAGGATCTGTGGTTGAAGTTTGTCAAAGATCACAATCATATCAAAGCCAAGTACAAGGACAAGACTATTGAAGAATCCTTGAACTACTTCTTATCTGACGTATATCACAATCAAAAGATGGAACATTATAAGAAGATCAATAGGATTGAAGACAAACTGAAGATAAGAGACAAAGTTGAACAAATGAAAGCTGATATAGCAGAGTTTGAAAATTACTACAAGAATGATTCAGCTTTACCAAAATTAGCTTTGTGGAGAAAATGGAAAGAAGGAAGTCAAGTGGACTATAATAAGACTTTTACTAAGGAAGACTCTAAGCTAGAGTATGATTATCGTCTTCATGACAAAGAAAAGATGTTTATCTCAGTTACCCAAAAAGCACAGAAAAGAGGTTAGCCTCTGGTTAAACTTACTTAAACAAAGTGTAACTATTACGTTTTTTGCATATTCTAATGAAATCCAGTTTCCTAGTTTTACCTTGTTTTACAGTGTTTTGATCTTTAAGCTTTTCTTTTAGGGAGAGTTTTGGCATCATCAAAAAGGGGGAAATTGTTGGAAATAAAATTTATGTTTTGATGATAATTCATCATATTTTTTCAAAGTATTATCTTATCCCCAATGATGAAGTGCTAAAGCTAGCTGTTATAATGAAAGGCTAAAAGATGTCTAGAACTGAATGTATAGGATTTACTAAAGTCTGATAATTGTATAGGTTAAATCAGACAAGCACTGTAATAGTTATAGTATCATGAAACTGAAAACTGGAAGTCATTTTGAAAAATTGAAATCGTTAAGATAAACAAACTGACAAACAGACTCAGACTACACCAATATGGAACTGAAGAAGATAAGTTCGCTGAGGGACACAAACTCGGTTGGCTTATCTAGAAGATTGAAGAACTGATGGTTCGAACTCAGTTTACATGTCGAGACTGTAAAGTTAGAATTCAGGCAAGTTTGTGGTGACCTGAACTGACTTTATGGATATTGTACCTAAGAGTCATAAGGACAATGAACTCTTAGATAATTTGTTTGGAAAAGGTGTACTCTAATTAAGTTAATAATAATCAGATGAAAAGCTGGAGTACTGATATTTGAAGAAGAGTAAATCTCAGTAAATGCTCCAAGTCAAGAAACTGACAACAGACAAACTCAATATAAAACTGATCACGAAACTCAGTTTTATAAGTCAGTCATCCACCAAACTGATAGTACACTCGAACATTGTAAAGGAAGCAATGTTATTGGATGAAATACTGACACATCAGAACGGTCATAAAATATAGCCGTTACTAGATAGGCATTGATACAGATCAAATTCAAAGTAAATGAATGTTAGACCTTACACTATAAATAGAGGACTTTGCACCAAAGATTAAATATAAGAACACAAGAAGATAGAACACTATCTAGATCAACAAGCATGTTTGTGTGCACTAGTCTCATTCATTTGAATTGCTATCATCTCTGTGCTAACAAGATCATATTTAGAAATCTTCCAAGTGTTCAAGCTACACAAGATTTACCAAGAATCATACACTTAGAAGAACCACAAACAAGAATAAATTTATTGATTCTCAACCCATCTTTGATTCTTAATCAAAGGTTCAGACTGTGAAACAAACCGGGAAGGTTTTGCCAAGGACAGTTGTCACAGCAGTCGGGTAGACTGTGTTTATGGTGGTAGCTGGTGAAGATGCATACGTAACTATTCAAGGACAAGTGTTCAAGCAAATGAAGAGAATCAATTCTACCTGTTCTACAACTATTTAGATAGTGAAGCTAGGATTAGCCAAGGACTATTGTTTAGGACTTTTTGTAACAGCTCACCTCAAGAAGTTCTAGTAGAATTTTCCTCCTACACCACAGGGGAAGAGAGGACTGATAGGATTACACCACCTGGAACCTCTATAACTCTTGTTTCATTTAATTTACGCATTTACATTACTCATTTATTTATTACAGCATTTATATTGTTTACATAGCATACTGAGAACTGATTGTTACACAACTCATAGCTCAAAAACTGACATCCACCAGAATTCAGTTTAGCACACTCAGATTTCGCATAGAATAACAAGTTCAAGAAAAAGGCTAGAAATATATATCCGCTGCCGGTTGACTCTGTTTTGCTTAAGTCAGTTTGACTTAAACTCAGCTCAGTCCGCTTAACTCCACACAAGTTATAACTGAACCTTAATCTATTTAAAATCCAGTTTTTAGGGACAAGTTTATTCACCCCCCACCCCTCTAAACTTGTGTTAGCCTTTCCAAGGGGCCAATAGATTTCCAACTGGCAAATCTTCTGGCTAAGTATCAGTTTGCCTAGATTGATCTTCAAATTGTGCTTTTGGTTGCAAAACTGTACTCTTCTCTACTTCTTTTCTTGAATCATCATCTTTTTTCTTTCAAACATCCTTGAGCAATGATGATGTGATAGATTCAGTTCTCTGAGCTATCTCTTTGAATCTGTTGTAGCAGTTGGTGAGAAATTCTTCCATTAGAAATAGTGCATAGAGATTTTGTGTTTCCAGTTTCTCTAACGGTTTTTCTTCACTAACTAAAGTACCTTCATGAGAATCTTCAGTCTTGAGCTTCATCTTCATCAGTTTGATGATCCTTTTAGCATCGAAGAGGTACTCATTTGGTTGCTGAGTTACCTGTTCCTCTTGCTCAACATGCATAACAGAAACTATTATCTCTGATATTTTCTGCTTAATCTGAGAAATGATATCCCTTGCTCTTCTTCTGACTGATAGTAGTAGTCAGTTGTTGTTCCCCATCAGTTGATACTAACTGACTTGAAGTGCCAGGAAACAAACATCTTCCAACTGACTTTTCTCCCTGTATTTCAGTTTTCTTTATAATTCCCTTCTGCTGAGCGATTTGCTGAGACACAGTCTGCTTATTGGCTTCAGGTTGAGAAGTTCCTTTAACTGCTGCAACTCTTCCAGTAGCAGTTTGTTCTCGCTTCTTCCCATCACTGATTCTTTCCAAATAATATTGAATCACTAAGCTAAGTGATTTCTTCAGTCGAAATCTTCCTACAGATTCTCTTCCTTCAGATTGGGCTCTTTTGAAAATTTCTTTTCTTCTAAGTCTTGCTTCTTGAGGTGATTGAAAATGTATCCTACCCAGTTGATTTCAAGTTCATCCTAAATGACATTCATCACGTATATTCCATCTTCAGTTAACTTGTTTAATCCTATGTGTTGTCCGATGGCGTGTTTGCAGATCCATCTACTGAGGAGACCAAATTCAGTTTTGAGGTTGGAGAGGTGTGTATCGACTTCTGCTGGTTGTCTTGATGCTGAAATTTGCTTAAGAAAAGCTTCGGTGATTGATTTGTCAAGTGAGCGCACCCATCATGACAAAGATCAATCCCTTTGACGAATCTCTAAGATTGAACTAACTTAACTGACTTTAATAATCCCCAATTCAGTTCTCATTTTAGCAAACCTTTCTTTGTCCAAAGGTTTGGTAAAAATGTCAGCTAACTGATCTTCAGTTGGGACATAGAGAACTGTAACGTCCTTCTTCTGTACGTGATCCCTGATAAAATGATGTCTCACATCAATGTGCTTGGTCCTTGAGTGCAAAACTGGATTATCAGTTATAGCTATTGCACTGGTATTGTCACACATTATAGGAATCAGTCCTTCTTCCATTCCCTAATCCCTTAACTGTTGTCTTATCCATAAAACTTGAGCACAACAGCTTCCAGCTGCTATGTACTCAGCTTCAGCTGTTGATGTTGAAATAGAGTTTTGCTTCTTGCTGAACCATGACACAAGTCTATTTCCCAATAACTAACAAGTGTCTGAAGTACTTTTTCTGTCCACTTTGCATCCGGTATAGTCTGAATCTGAGTAGGATATCAGTTTAAATTCTCCTTCCATTGAGTACCATATCCCAACTCCTTCTGTGTCTTTTAGATACTTCAAGGTTCTTTTAACAACAGTGAGATGGCTTTCTTTAGGTCTTGTTTGAAATCTGGCACAGACATCAACTGCAAAGGATATGTCTGGTCTACTAGCTGTTAGGTAAAATAGACTTCCAATCATTCTTCTGTAGAGAGTTTCATCCACATCCTTGACATCTTTGTCTTCATCTAATCTGATGTTAGTTCCAATTGGTGTTGCAACGCCAGCTGATTTCTCCATCCTAAACTCCTTGATTAATTTTCTTCTATACTTGGATTGGTAAATGAAAATCCCATTATCCATTTGCTTAACTTGTAGACCGAGAAAGTAATTCAGTTTTCCCATCATGCTCATTTGAAATTTTCTCTTCATCAAACTTGCAAGCTTCTCACAGAGTAGTTCATTTTCTGATCCAAAAATGATGTCATCAACATAGACTTATACTAGGAGAGTGCTTTCTTCTACTTTCATTGTGAATAAAGTTTTATCAATAGTTCCTTTTGTAAAACCATTATCCATCAAAAACTGAGACAGAGTTTCATACCAAGCTCTTGGTGCTTGTTTTAGTCCATAAAGAGATTTTCTCAGTTTAAAGAATTTATCGGCTTGGTCTTTAATTTCAAATCCTGGAGGTTGCTGAACATAGACTTCTTCTTCAAGTATCCCATTCAAAAATGCACTTTTAACATCCATCTGGTACACACTAAATTTCTTGTGAGTTGCAAAGGCAAGAAATAGTCAAACTGCCTCTAACCTTGCAACTGAGGCATAAGTTTCATCAAAGTCTATCCCTTCATCCTGTTAATAACCTTTTGCTACAAGTCTGGATTTATTTATGACAATATTTCCATTTTCATCAAGCTTGTTTCTGAAAACCTATTTAGTTCCGATTAAGTTGACATGATCTGGCTTTTCTACTAAATCCCAAACTTGATTTCTCTCAAATTTGTTGAGTTCTTCTTGCATAGCCAGAATCCAATCTGGATCGTTTAAAGCTTCTTCAATTTCTTTAGGTTCATACTGAGATAAAAAAACAAGCTATCATAGCATCTAGCTGATGTCTTGTCCGAACACCTACTTGAAGTCACCTATCACTTGTTCTTCAGGGTGATCTCTCATCCATTGATGTACTAGGGGTTGCATCAAAGGGTCTTCATTTTGTTGAACTGGTTCTTCTTGAGCCAGATCATTTCCAGTTGGATCAGTTTCTTCTTGTTGTTGTTCAGTTGCAGATTCTATTACTGGTAACTGAGGCTGATCCTGATCTGTAGAATCTGAAATCCTTAATCTTCCAATATCAATGAAAAATGATTCTAGAGTCTTGTCTGACTGAGGCTGACAAACTGGTTCTTCTTTATCTTCAATTGTGTCTTCAGTAAATTTTGCTTCATAAAAAACCACATGTATTGATTCTTCATGCGTGAGTGTTTGTTTGTTTAACACTCTGAAAGCTTTACTGACACTTGAGTAACCCATAAATATTCCTTCATCAGCTTTGGGCTTGTAAAAACCTTGAGCTGATCCTTTCCATTATTATGAACAAAGCATTTGCTTCCAAAGGCATGAAAATATGAGACATTTGGTTTTCTTCCATTCCAAATCTCATAAGGAGTCTTTTCATGTCTCTTGTTCATGAGAGTTCGATTCATAGTATATTAAGCTGTATTTACAGCTTCTGCGCAATATCTTTCTGGCAGTTTAGATTCATAAATCTTTGTCCTTCCTGCTTCTTTGAGTGTTATATTCCTCTTTTCAGCTTCACCATTCTGTTGAGGTGTTGATATAGCTGCAAGCTGGTGTAGAACTCTGTTTTCTCCACAATACTCAATGATTATGTTGTTGAGAAATTATGTTCCTTTGTCCGATCTGATCTTGACTACTATAACACTTTTATGATTTTGGAGTCTTTTGAGAGGTTCTGTCAGTTGTTGCTTAGTTTCACATTTCTTGGTCATGAAGATAACACAAGTGTATCTTGAAAAGTCATCAACCACCACCAAAGTGTATTTCTTTCTACTAATACTGATTGGTGTGATTGGTCCAAATAAGTCAATATGCATCAGTTCTAAAACTCTAGTTGTTAAATGCTGAGACTTAGTCTTGAAACTTGCTTTAGTTTGCTTTCCTTGATGACATGCGTCACACAAGCTGTCTTTCTTGTAAGTCATCTCTGTTACTCCAATCACCAAGTTCTTCTTGACTAACAAGTTGATATCATCAAAATTTAGGTGACTCAGTTTCTTGTGCCACAACCAACTGAGTTCTAACTTGGTGTGCACAATTAAACAGGTTTCTGAAACTACTGTAGACCAATCTACAACATACATGTTCTCTTCCCTTCTTCCGGCAAGAACTACCTGGAAATCTGTTTCACTGACGACAATGCAATACTCCTTATCAAAGGTAACTTTGTATCCCATATCGCATAATTGACTTGTCGATATATATTGACTTGTCCTTCCACGATATAGTTTCCCGTAGTATAACCAGTCCTTTACTTCCAAAATTGACTCTTGATCTTTACATTCTTTATTTTGTCAGTCCATTCCAACGTCAAAGTAAATTAAAATAAATTAAAATATCCCAACTCGTTTAGGTCCATGAAGGTCTTACGGTTATTTCCATAATGTATTCTTTGGAAATTGTTGCACTTATTTCCAAAATGTCTTCCATATTATTAAATTGGCTAAATATATCTCGAATCTTTTGGTCATTTCATGTTTATACCGAGGTCTAAATAATAACCATCATTCATTTGTACTCGACTTTGTTTTGACTTTTGCTTTGAGAATCGGATAGGTCCTCACGAGTCTTGACTCAAACTTGTGATAATTTTTCGGTCTGGAATGATTGTTCTTATCATTTTTAATAGTAGGTTTAGTAAAATTCCAATCATCATCAGTGGGGTATAATCTACCTTTCCCCCTTGATGTGTGAATCTTTGAATGATTGACATTTTCAGATTTACTCTGATTATAATTTCTCTTGTTCTTGACTTGATGAGTTTTTTTAGATCTTGTAGTTGATCTACCATTTCTGTTTCCTTGAGGTACATATGATCTACCTTTTGATTTGCCTTTGTTGGTAGGTGCAGCTGTCTTCATAGAAAAATGAGTTGTCTTATGAGAGGCTGACTTTACTGGTCAGCAATTTTCTCAGTCTGTGGAAGTTGCTCAGCCACAGCTTAATACCGGTTTTGATATTAGGTTCAATAGCTTTGCTAGTTCCCTCCTTAGAAGATTGCTGTGTATCAAATCCTAAGCTAGTTCTATCTATATACGGCTTACCTGATTTGAATCCAGCAGCTAAACTTGATTGAGCAAAAGATTCGGTTACTCTCACCGTTGATGCAATGAGTCGATCATCGATTCTTCCTTTATCGATTCTAGTCAGTTTCATCATGTTTAGTTCAAACTTCAATCTTTCAACTTCAAGAATTAGAACTTCTTTCTCAGCTTTAATTGATTCATAACCAGCTTGGATGATTACCAGCTGATTCATCAATTTGTCAAGTATTTCTTCTAATTTTAGATTTTTTGGATTGGAGTCAACAGTCGAAGAACATGTATTTTGCACGGAAATCTAAGCTGATGAATATTTAGAGTTAGATCCACATACTTCATGTGGATCCTCCATGTGAGCCATTAGAGTTGTGTCATCTGATAATCTTTCAGTGCCAGCTTCATAGTCTAACTCATCTCCGGCTAAAAGTGCTCTTCTCGCCGTTTCTTCGTTCTTTGAGTCTTCTTACGACCAGTCCGGACATTCAGCTTTGTAGTGTCCAGGATTTTTACAGTTGAAGCAGAGATACTCATCGTCTTTCTCTTTTCAGGAGTCTTCTTGATAAACTTCTGAGTGACTGGATGCCCATTCTTCATTCTTTGAATTCTATTCATCATTAGAGCCATCTACTCTTCCATCTCATCCAATTGCTGAAGATTGTTAGTTGAGGTTCTTGATCTTCATTTGAGGCTACTGAGAGGGCTGTTGTTTTGGGTTACTCTAGAGCCTTCATTATGGCAGTTGTGCTTGTGAAATCCTCGCTGAATTCATAAGCCTTCATGTCTGAGAAGATTTTGAAAGAATCTTCTATATCAAGTCTTCTTGATTATTCCATTGCTGTGACCTTCATATTCTAGCACATGGGTAAACCCTTCAAGATTCTTGTGTTGACTTTCTTTCTTGGTAAACTCGATCTTGAGTAAAGCTAGTTCGTCCATTATGGCGCTGAACCTTGTTTCCATCTGATCAACGTTCTCGCCTGACTTCATCTTGAAATTCTGAAACTTGTATTTTGCTACTAAGATCTTATTTTCTTTGATGGAGTTAGTTGCTTCACAAACCAATTGAAGTTTCTCCCACATTTCTTTTGCAGTAGTACAATCATTGACTTTTAGATACATATTGTTGTCACGAGTTCTGAGTATGATATCCATGACAACATTATTCAAGTTGTTTCTCTTTCTGTCATCACTAGTCCAATCGCTTTTAGTCTTTGGAACTCTGACTTGTTCACTATTGACAGTTTGCATGTGAGTGATCTGAATAGGTCCATCAGTGAGTACATCTATCATCTCATCATGAGAAGCTGCCAGAAAAGCCTACAAACGATGTTTGTATTCATCAAATCTGTCCATGTTTCATATTAGCATCTGCCTGGCATACTGATTGTTATTCATTGTGTGAGTTAATGAAAACTGGATTGTGCAAAGACTGGAAACTAAAAGACTAAGCTTTTCCAGGAGATCAACTAGAGGAGATAATTAGAGCAGGTGAGTTTTCAACAATAGCTTGTCAAAGAACACTGCTCCGATACCAATTGTTGGTCCTTTGGAAAGGATAACACATGTTTAGAGGGGGTGAATAAACTTGTCACCAAAAACTACATTAACTGACAACTAAGGTTCAGTTTTAACTTATGTGGAGTTGAGCTGACAAAGTTGAGTCTAAGTCAAACTGACTTATGCAAAAACTGAGTCAACAGGCATCGGATATAAGTTTTAGCCTTTATCTGGATCTTGTTGGTACTATAGGAAAAATATAAGTATGCAAAACTGAATTCTGGTGAATGTCAGTTTGTGAGCTATGTATGCTTGTAACAATCAGTTTCCGTATGCTGAATAAACAATAATAAATAATGTATAACTAAATAATAGAATGTAAATGCGTAAATTAAGTAGAGCAAGAGTTATAGTGGTTCCAGGTGGTGTAATCCTGTCAGTCCACTCTTCCCCTATGATGTAGGAGGAAAATTCCACTAAAACTCCTTGAGGTATGCTATTACAAAAACTCCTAAACGATAGTCCTTGACAAATCCCCATTGTCACTATCTAAATAATCAAAGAAAATGTTGGATTGCTGCTTTCCAAATGCTAGAGCCACTGGTCCTTAGAGGGTTGTATTGCCTCTTCACCAGCTACCACCACAAACATAGTCTACCCGACTGCAAACAACTGTCCTTAGCAACTCCTTGACCAGATTGCATCATAATCTAAACCTTTGATTAAGAATCAAATTTGGGCTGAGTATCAATAAATTGATTCTTTCTTGTGGTTCTTCAAAGTGTCGAAATCTAGATATGATCGATGTAGCTTGAACACTTCAAGAAATCAATATATGATCTTGTTGAGCATAAATAATGATAGCAATTTGAATGAACTAGACTTGAGAACATTAACGCTTGTAATCTTGTTAATTCCGTGTTTGATCCTTTATGTCAAGTTCTCTATTTATAGTGTGAGGTCCAACGTTCATCTTGCTTGAATTTGAATTGCTTCAACGTCTATATTTTCAGATGTCAGGTGTCAGTGACAATTCTGACATGTTAGTTTCTCATCCAATAAGAATCCTTGAATTGTAACGTTCAAATGTACTTTCAGCTGCTTGGATGGCTGACTATAAAACTGAGTGTCCTGATTAGTTTTATACTGAGTATGTCAGTTTTCAGTTTGTTAATTGACTAGAGCATTAACTGAGTTTTTACTCATCTTCAAAAATTCAGTACTCTATTTATCTGATTTTTTGTTACTGAATCAGAATACACCATTCATTTTAGAGATCGTCTAAGATAACATTGTCCTTATGATACATAGGTCTTCTTCAAGATTCATAAAGTCAGTTCAGGCCATCACAGACTTACCTGAATTCTAACTTAATAATCACGGCTTAAAAATCTTCATAACTGAGTTTGAACCCTCAGTTCTTCAATCTTCTACAATTGAGTATGTGTCCCTCAGTTCTTCAAATACTGAGTTTGTTCCCCCAGCCTTCAGTTTTAGATAAGTCAACCGAGTCTGTGAGCCTCAGCGAACTTACCTTCTTCAGTTCTGAGTAAGCTTCAGTTCTAGGTGTACATCTTCAGTCTTATGTCATGTTCCAGTTATCTAGATGATTTCTAGTTTTTAGTTTTACGACAATTCTGTCTATTACAATGCTTGTCCGATATAACCTATACAATTATCAGACTCTAGTAAAACTTATACATTCAGTTCTACACATCTTTTAGCCTTTCACTATAACAGCTAGCTTCAGCACTTCATCAATGGGGTGTAACCAAACATATTTTTGAATAAGATGAACCATCATCAAAAATAAATTTTATTCCCAACATTGTCACATGCTCATTGTGTAGAGTCTGTTCTTAAAAGGTTTAATGCCTTTGACAAGAGTCTTGAGAAAACTCCTATTGACATACGTAAACACTTACTCAAAAATAGAGGTGAACCTGTGAGGCAATTGGAATACTCACAAGTGATTGGAAGTCTGTGTACATTACAAATTGTACAAGCCTAGTCTTGGCTTGTGCAGTAAATAAATCAAGTAGGTTCACGAGTAATCCAAGTGAGGATCATTGGGTAGCCCTTGACATGATGTTAAGGTATTTGAAATTTACAATAAACCTCGGAATACAGTATACAAGATATTCAGCAGTATTGGTAGGATGCTATGATGCGAACTGGATATCTGACTATAAGGATTCTGACTTGGTGGTGGTGCAGTGTCCTGGAAATCATCAAAGCAAACATGCATAGCTCGATCCACTAGGGAATCTGAGTTTATCGCGTTAGATAAAGCTGGAGATGAGGCATAATGGCTAAGGAATTTCTTAGAGGATATTCTTGTTGGCTGATAGGCCGGCTCCGCCTTCCGGCCCACCGACCCGGATGTGGATCCGAACAGATCCACCTAATATGGGCGGATGGGGGCCGGAGAGAAAAGATGCGGCCTGGCCTAGAGCTGTTAACGAGCCGAGCCGAACCGAATACTCAATGCTTGAATTCGAACTCGTTTGTTAAACGAACGTGTTCGTTTGTTAATTAATGAAACATAAAATCATGTTTGAGTTCGGCTCGGTTATAGAAGTGTAATATTCGAGTTCGGCTCGTTTAGTAATAATTTTCCTTCACTCCAATTCGGTTTATTAAGCTTGAAAACATGTAAATTAGGCAATAAATTTCATTATATATATATATATATATATATATATATATATATATATATATATATATATCAAATGCAACATCAAGATCTTTAATTTGAAAGGATAAAAAACAGACAAGTCTGGTACATTAAGATCAATAATTTGAAATAAGCATAAAAGTATGATAGACCATGCTCCAAATTTGATGTCTGGAACATCATACAAACAAAAGTACATCTCAAAATTAAAAACACAAGGATGACATGAAAAAAAGATGTGGTAAATGATCAACCCAAATAGCTACACATTTCTGCATATTGCAACCTGCATAAGAAGCAATAGAATGTATTATTATGAAGAAATGATGACATTCTCATCAACAAAATTTTAAAAATAATAAATGATAATGCATAATATTATCACGGTGGTTTAGCGGTGGTATAGAAGATGGATATCTGGCTGTTTTGGATAAATTTGCAGTGGTGATAGCCGGTGATGGCACGGCGGTGATGCGATGGAGTGAATGAACACTTAGAGAGAAATAACTTGACAAGAGTTTTGTCCTCTTTGTCTATTCTCATGAAATTACACAAGTCCTCCTTTTATAGGCAAGAGTCAGAGCTAAGGGTACGGGGTAGGGGTGGATAAGCACAGTATGTAATGATGCTATGCGGTCAATGCAACAGGCGGAGTTGCCACGAGGTTGCTCGAGCTGCGGTCTGTGAGCTCGCCTCCTTGTTGTATCTCGACTTCCCCTTGGTCACTCTTCTACCGGACTCGTTCCATATCAAACTGGTCTCCGACTTAGGATGTTGGGCGCCCCCGGAGCGATTAAAACCTTGTAGGTTTGCAAATTGGTTATGAGGTTTCCGCCCGTGATCCTAAACGGACTGCTGCTTCTGATGCTATGGCCGCGGCTCGCCCCCAACCGGATAACTGTATGGGCGGTTTCTGTCAACACATAGGCGGCGGCATATTTAGACACATCAATGGCCCCCTACTCTATGTCTTTGACGTTAACGTGGAGGCTAAGCATATAGTAAAGTGCGTCCGGATTGTGCATATTGCTGACGTCCTCCCATTATTTGTTTAGGACCGCTCTATTGAGCGGACGATCTCGGAGCGCCCTTTGGGTCTGGCGACATTGTCGTCTGAAGCGACTTATTCACTAAGGGCCGCGCTTTTAGTGAGTCTAGCCTTGAAGCATTTTTGGGTCTACCGACCTTGTCGTCTGAAGCGACTTATTCACTAAGGGCCGCGCTTTTAGTGCGTCTTGCCTCGAAGCGTTTTTGGATCTGCCGACCTTGTCGTCTAAAGCGACTTATTCCCTAAGGGCCAAGCTTTTACTGTGTCTTTCCTCGAAGCGTTTTTGGGTCTGGCGACCTTGTTGTCTGAAGCGACTTATTCATTAAGGGCCGCGCTTTTAGTGCGTCGTGCCTCGAAGCGATTTTGGGTCTGGCGACCTTGTTGTCTGAAGCGACTTATTCACTAAGGGCCGCACTTTTACGTGCGTCTTGCCTCGAAGCATTTTTGCGATTGTGGCAAGTCTGGGCTATGCGAGCTTGCGTTCGGCGACGTTGAGTGTCAAAATTGGGTAGTGGGGCAGTTGAACCGTCAGATCGTGGTCCTTTCGGTTTCTAAATAACTGCAGCAATGTGGGTGTTGGAGTTTTGATAACTGCTTTAATAATGGCGCAGTCATTGATGGACGTTCATTATTATGTGGGCTTTGATTGACCGCCATAATGATGGCGATTTTGAATTTTGAAATCCTCAAGTTGACTGCGTGAATCTGGACCGTTGGGTAGCTTTCATCTGGACCGCACGATCAAAATTTTTTTTTCTATATAAAGGTCCAAACCCCATTCACTCAGCACTTTTTCGCTCCTTCTACTCCCTTCCTCTTTTCCTCTCATGGTTTTTAGAGCTTATACGCTTCGAGTGTTTCCCGTTTGAAGATTTGGAGTTTCTGGCGGCCAACCCGGAGGTTTCCATTTGCCTTCTGCAGTTTCCGATCATTCCTCAGTCACAAACAAGATAATTCTTCATTCACTAAGCTTCTCTGATTGTTTTTCTGCAGTGTTTCCAGTTGTTTTTTTGCGTTTGTTCATCCCTTTAGCATATCACGCAAGACATGGGGCATTTTGGGGGATAAAGGTTTGTGTTTTTGAGTCAATGTTCTTGTTTTGGTATGGTTCCCTTTGAATTGATGCTCTTATTCTGGGAAAAAGCTGGTCTTCTCCTTGATAATTCGTGATGTCTTCCTTTCATTATGGCCTCCCATCCTGCAAAATCTCAGGCAAGGTGTCGAGATGGATGCGATCACCTCCCTGGTGATTTACATTATCCCAGGTGATTTTAAAGCTCCACATTTACTTGTTTTGCAGGATGTCGGATGATGATTTCAGCCCTGGCGGCGGTTCTGATGTGGATCGCGAGGCGTATGACTACGCCCAGAAGTTGAGCTTGCCGAATCTAGCCTCGAGGTGGTCGCACGCGACGACCTACAAGAGTTGATAGAGGGGGGCGCTGCGGGATATGACCCTGAGGATCCTTTCAACCTAGGGAGTATACTGCCTGATCCCGTGGCTAGGCGGAAGAAGAGTTGAAAAGAGGCGGCTCGTAGCCACGGCGAGGCAAGTGCTAGTTATTGCGGTTGTGACAATGATACCTTGGCAGTGGAGGGCGCGAGTAGCGTGGGGGCGCCTGCCGATGACGAGATGTATGTAGAGGATGCCGCCTTGCATAGGTTGATAGGATCCAGCGAGGACGATCTCGAATCGGTTCCACACAAGCCTCTAGAGCTTCCCAAGAAATCCAAGAAAAAGAAGGCTGATCCTTCGACAATGACAGTGGGGGAAGTGGTGGCTAAAGGGAAGCCTTCAAAGCCTAATAATCATGAGGCCTTAAGGGTATTTTCCCTTATGAATCTTTATGAGAAGGATGTGGAGAAGCACTAGCGACGGATCAAGAAAATTTCGAACCACACCAAAACCCTTCAGAAATTTTACAATATTGACCCCAATATCTATCGGTTCTCCATGATCGACTTTAATAATGAGGAGGACAAGTTGCGGCCTGGTGATCGAGAAGATTTTATTTGTGCTCGCCGCCATAGGGATACCATAATTCTTCACTTTGATCATTTCTTTGCCGGCTTCCGGTCCCCCTTTTGATCCTTTCTTGGTTAAGCTACTGCGCGAGCTGCAAATATTGCCATGCGACCTAGCCATTGGGGCCGCCATTCAGATCATGTCTTTCATCGTTCTATGTCGAACGATGAAGAAAGAGCCTACTTTTTCCATGTTCAAACAGTTTCATTCACTTTGCGGTACCTCTTTTCCGGGGCAGGCCAACGTGAGGGCCCATACTCCCCGTTTATTCTTTCATCTTCCCAACAAGATACACAACTGGGGGGATCACGTTTTTAAGGTCGTATCGAAAGTTGGTTGGCCTTTCCCTCATTCTCCTCCTCGCAAGGGGAAATTCTCTATGATTGGTTTTGATGATCCTTTTGTGGATGAGTCTCGATTCCTCTGAGCATTTTGGGCGATAATAGACTCGGATGGGGCCGCGCCCTCGAAGAGGCATGTGTCCTGGATCGATCTCCTAGATATGGCGGAGCCATATGCGAGCAGAGCCGGAATTGAATGGCCGGTGAAAGGCCAACCTCTGGTGGCTATTACATCTAAGGAGAGTGACTATGATTGGGTCGGATAATGTCATATTAACCATTGCATTCCCTCAGAATGTGCGGCGTGTCGGGGGGATCGCAGCAAGAGGCCTCGCCGTAATTTTTCTTTGCTTTCTACATTATTCCTCCTGCCTTATTGCATTGTTTCGTTTAATTTTCCAACTTTTGATGAACTTTTTTTTTTTTTATTTTGATTTTTTTTATTTTAGTCAGCGATATGGATGCTACTCAGAGGCGAGCTCAAAGGCAGAAGTTGGTGGATGATGCCATCAAAGGCAGGCAGGTGGCGCTAAAACAAGCTTTGGGAAGGATCCCCTGAACAGTCGACGCTTCCGTTGTTGATGAAACTTACAACCACAATCTTCAAGCTCCGGCAGCGACCCTTGTCGGGCGCGGGCTCAAGCCAGACTGGGGGGCCCAAAAAAGGTCGTCCACTGATGTTCCTGCTAAGGAAGCCCAAGATCCCAAGCGATCAAGGGTCGAATAATCTAAAGCTGCTGGAGGCGCTATCAAGGGTTCTGATCACGCTGAAAAGCGGGCTGCTGTCGTGGAGAAGATCGCTGATGAGGAGAGGGCGTTGCCGCGGGGGACGCTGCCTCGCGGATACCAGGGGAAAGAGGCCCTTTGGTTGGACGCTGAGTTCACCAGGGGTCCGCTTGATATGGCGAAGTCAAGCCAACTTAGGGAGGCTATTGCTGACATTATCCCACGGTGCCGCTTGTCGTGGGACGCACCGGCCGGAATACAGCTGGAGATTGACAGAGGGATTATTGACCGAGTGGTTGTTCGCGATGATGCCCCCGCTCGGGACGAGGTTAACGAATTGAAGGATTTAGCTGGCGCATTTGGGATCGCCTCCTCCATGGTAAGCCACTGTTTTGTTTATTATTGTTTTTTCTTTGTTTTTTCCATTCTGCGGACATATCAATTTTATTTTTTTTGGCAGCTTGGGACTCGCATAATGAAAGCTACCGAGGCCGTTGAGAAGAGCAATGCTGAGCTGAGGAAAGCGACGGTGGCCCTTGGTGCTTCTGAAAAAGCAAGGCTTGCTGCTGAGGCCAAGAATGTCAAAGCCCAGGCCGAGATAGATCGCATGATGAAGGCTATGGAGGAAAGCGTGAAGATAAATGCTGAGTTGAAGGAGAGAATGAAGGTCCTGACTGATCATTCTCAGAAATCCGTGATGGCCTTGAAGGCCGCTGAGCAGGAGGTTGCGAGCTTGAAGGAGCAACTTGTTGTCGCCAACAAAACCGCCGAGGAAGCTGGTCCTGCAGCTGTTGTGGCCTATCTGGAGATGGACGAGTTCTACTATCACTTAGAGGTGAGCTTTGATCAAGGCTTCAACCATCTCGCTCGCTGTCTTTGGGCATATCATGGAAAAGAGTGGCTTAGCTTCGAGGAAATGCTCAAGTGGGTCGACATGCCTCAGCGGAATCCTGACTTATTGGCTCTTCATCCGGATATTCCTTATGCTCCGGATCACATTGTCGCCATTCAAACTGGCCAGGTAAAGAATGGCGAGCCGGTGTGGGATCCTCCTCCTGTTAATCCTATCAACTTTGCCGCTCTGAGGAAACCCCCGGTCACCAACAATGAGGAAGGCGGCGATGAAGAAGGCGACCGCACTGACACTCCTGGCCAATTTTCAGGTTTATTCATTTCTGTGAGATTTGAGCGATTTGTACTCTGCTACTTTGTTTAAAACTTTGTAGTTTGGCGGGCGCCCCTTGGTGCCGCATTTTGATAATTTGTTTTATGCATTTGTCTTATTCTTGATTCGTTGCCCTTTGTTCTTGTACATTGTGTTTGTGCCCCCTTTTTTTTGGCGAGGTTAAGAGTGTTAGCTCGCTAAAATTAAAAAAATCCCCTTGGCCTTGGGTACAGGATTTTATGCGGCCCCATTTTTGAGAGGTGGCTGCGATCTTGTGTCGAATACCCTCGAAAATCCTGATATGCGGCCCCTCAGTTTTTTAACAAGTCGAGGGCGAACATGGACTGGGACAAAAATCTGGAAAGCTGAAGCTCTGACTTGATTGGATGGTTCTCTGACTGCCTTTTTACCCATTCGATAATTGCACAGTGAAAATAGCCTTGAATCTCGGATTGCTCACCCGTCAGGCATTTGACCACGTTTTTGAATTTTGAAATGTTGGTAAAATGCATGAGCGTTGTCCATAAATCCCGCTCGAATCCTCTATAAAATGGGGGTGGTTCCTTTGTTCTCCATTACCTCTCCCCTTTTTTTTTGCTCATGTCTTCTCCATCTGCCGGTGATAGTTCAGTGCATGTGCACAAGGCTCGTCCTATGCGTGATGTTTCTCCTTTTTTCCTTACGGCCTCTCCTATTGCAAAAGATCATTTTTGGCATTATTTCGATGTTGTGAAGCTGGTGAAGGTGAGAGGCCTGAACCAGGAAAAGCATGATGGTGATGGTTCCTTGCTCCGGATTCGTCTTTCTGGGTGGTCAGATTTTGTTTCTCCACCCATGTTACTCTTCAACCTTACCATGGTTAAAGAATTCTACTCCGTGTTGTCAGAGGCCCCGCCGGGGGAGACGACTAGCTCCGTTGTTCTCCGGGGTGTCTCAGTCGACTTTTCTCCGGAGACAATCAACTCCGCCCTTCGTATTCCCGCCATCAATCCCTCTGCTCATTATGAGGTGGCTTGGGACCTTGAAGATGCAAAGAGTTTGGGAATTCATCTACGTCGCACAATTCATGAGCTTTTCCCACACCGTCGCCATCCTCGTACCTTGGGTCTTGCATCCAAGCTGTCTCGTAGTAATCGCGAGTGGAAAAGGTTTATTAACTCATGAGCTCTTCCATCAGCAGACTTTGATGTGGTTACCGAGGCTGAGGCTTTACTCTTGCATGCTATTCGCGACCCCCAAGTGGATATTGATTGGGGGGTCCTGATCCATCGCGAAGCTGTTGCGTTTGCTGTTTCTATGGACCCTGATCTCCGTATTCCGTATGGGTCGCTGATTTCAAATTGTGTACCGATGTAGCCAGAGTGCCAGTTCATTCGTTGGATCGCGGCGGGTTCGCTTGAAGTAGTTTAGTTTGCCATATTGATATTTTCCAATGTTTTTCTCTTCACGTTAATGCTTGAAAATTTTATCTTGCGCCCTGTTTTTGGTTAAGCTTGGGGGAACTAAGTCCGCGAGCTTGCCAGAAACAACGATGAGCCTCTGTAGCTGAAATTGTATTAGTCGAAACTGGCCTTTAATTTTCTGAATAAATTGTTTGAGCTTACATATAATATCTTTTCAAGTTATTAGCGTGCCAAGGTCTATTGTATTCGCGACCTTGACTGTCTTTCAACACAAAAGTTCCCTTTTTGACAATTCTTGCGACCTGAAGTGATCCCTCCCATTTTTCCGATAACTTGCCTTTCTGGGGCTTATGACCCGTAGCTTCTCTTTTGCGCAAAACGTAATCTCCTACTGCGAAGTGATGATTGCGGATACGCTTGTCATGATGTCGTTTCACAGCCTGTTTGCAATTGAGCAGAGACCATAAGAATTGATTCGCTTCTCCTCTGCTAAGTCGATGTCAAGCTGTCGGCTTTGTGGATTTTCGGCCTCACTGAAATAAGCGACCCTAAGACTTGGCAGGGCCATTTCTACCGGGGCCATAGCTTCCGACCCGTAGGTTAAAGCGAAAGGAGTCTCCCCTGTAGTTGTTTTTCTTGACGTCCTAAGGGACCACAAGGCTGCGGGCTAGTGGTCTAGCCAGTTTCCTTCTTTCTCGTCCAGAATGTTTTTCAGCACGCTTAGGACCTGTTTGTTAGCGTTTTCAGCCTGCCCGTTGCCTTGTGGATAGCACACTGATGATTACCAATGTTTGACATTGTGACCTTTACAGAACTCATCGGATTCATCCCGGAACTGTGGCCCATGGTCGGACACTATTACCCGCGGCACTCCGATCCTGGTCCAGACCTAATCGAGCAGGAAGTAGATCACGTTCTTGGTTTTGATTTTTGCCAAGGCCTTGGCCTCGATCCATTTGTTGAACTAGTCCACGGCCACGACCACGTATTCGCATCCCGAGTGGCATTTCTTCAGTGGTCCTATTAAATCGATTGCCCACATGTCGAACGGCCATGCCGCGACGACAATGCTCTGTTCGACCGACGGTAATCTGGGGATGTCAGTGAACTTCTGACATTTGACGCATCTTTTGCCGTATATTCGAGCGTCCTCTGTGAGTTTTGGCCAATAATATCCGGCGAGTAGAACCTTTTGAGCAAGGGTGCGACTAGCCGGATGGCCACCGCACATTCCCTCGTGCAGTTCCGCGAGTATCCCTTGGACCTCTTCGGGTTGCACACATCGCGACAAGGGCTTTGAGAAAGATCGCCTATACAACACGTTGTTCATGAGGGTGTAGTGGGCCGCCCTTCTAATCATGGCCCTGGCCTCATTAGGGTCGGACGGTTGAGCTCCTGATTCAATATACGCTTTTATCTCGTCTATCCAACATGGACTGGTGGGTTGGAAATCCATGATCTCGGGACGGTTGACCGCAGGCCCCAGTAGGTGCTCGACCGTGATCACGGGATTGCTCATTTCATCGTCGTCTGTCAATTTAGATAAATAGTCCGCTCTGTGATTGTCTCATCGAGGAATGTTGGTGAATTTACAATATTTATATTCGCTCCCGAGCTTTTTGACGAGATCAATGTACTTTTGGAGAATGTCGCAGTGAACCCCAAACGATCCGTTGACTTCATTCACCACCAGCTGTGAGTAGCAGAATACCTCAACATTTTTGACTTTCATGTCCTTAGCGAGCTCTAGCCCTGCTATGACAGCCTCGTATTCTGCTTGATTGTTGGAGGCGGTGAAGTCAAATCTTAATCCTTTTTCGATTTCCTCCGAGGTTCCCGGCTCTAGCACGATAATTCCAGCGCCGCAAACATTGTGACTAGCGGCCCCATCAACACAGAGCTACCAACAGTGATTCGGATTTTGAGGCCCGGGTGGTGGGGCTATACTTGTAGCTGCGCTGGACGGTGAGTCGGATTGTTCATCCACTTGCTCATTGAAACTTGTTTCCACAATGAAGTCGGGCAAAGCCTGGGCCTTGATGGCCCTCCAAGGCTCATATCGAATATCAAATTATGTGAGCTCAATGGCCCATCGAAGAAATCGTCCAGACATATCTGGCTTGTGTAGGACTTCGCGCAACGGGGCGTCGGACAGTATAGTGATTGTATGCGATGAAAAATAAGACCTTAATTTGCGGGCAGTAATGACAACACAGTAGGCCAACTTTTCAATATTGAAATAGTGAATATCAACAGGACTGAGAGCCTTAGAGACATAATAAAAAAGTTTTTGGAGGGTGCCGTCCTCCTTATCAAGTGCCGCGGCTACAGCCCGGTCTGGGCCGCGAGGTACAAAAGCAAAGAATCTCCTAGGCTAGGACTGACTAGCAGTGGAGAGCTGGCCATGTACTTCTTCAGATCTTTGAAGGCCTACGAGCATTCTTCTGTCCATGAAAATGTCTTGCTTCCTTTGAGGATTTTGAAGAAAGGCAAACTTTTTTCGGAGGATTTTGAGATGAACCTCCTCAAAGCAATGATTCTGCCATTAAGTCTCTGGACCTCTTTGATCGTGGTCGGCTCGCTCATGTTCATTAGAGCCTCTATCTTCTCTGGGTTAGCCTCGATTCCCCTCTAGTTTACCATAAATCCAAGGAACTTTCCTGCCTGAACTCCGAACGTGCATTTGGCGGGGTTCAGTTTCATCGAATGTTTTCTTACATTAGCGAAGGTTTCACGGAGGTCCGCCAGGTGATCCCAAAGGCTTGATTTCATGACCATGTCATTGATGTAGGCCTCCATGTTTTTGCCTATCTGGGAGCTGAAAACCTGTTGACCATCCTTTGATACGTGGACCCTGCATTCTTCAGGCCGAAAGGCATCATCTTATAGTAATAGAGTCCACCTGCGGCTCTCAACATGGTCATTTCTTTATCCTCGCTGCCATCTTTACTTGGTGATACCCAGTAGTATGCGTCCACGAAACTCAGCATCTCAAAACCAGCGATCCCATCTACCATTTTGTCAATTCGAGGAAGCGGATAGGGATCTTTGGGGCAAGCCTTGTTTAAATCGGTGAAGTCTACGCACATCCGCCACTTTCCTTTGTGCTTTTTGACCATTACTACGTTAGCCAGCCAAGTTGGATATGGAAGCTCTTTGATTATTCCTGCGGCTGACAGCTTGTCCACTTCGCCTTTTATGGCGATCTCTTTCTCTGCGGAGAATTGTCTTCACAGCTGTTTGATCGGTCTGAAGTTGGGATCAACACTCAGATAGTGGAGCCCGACCTCAGGCTCCACACCTCTCATATCGGTTACCTCCCAAGCGAAGGCATCCTTATTCTCTTTCCAGAGCTCGATTAGCTCCTTTCTCTCTTCTTCTGTGATCTGTGACCCGATTTTTACTTTTTGGTCGGGATACTTTTCGTTTATGACTTCTTCAATCAATTCATCCTCGGCTGGTCTCGCACCTGCAGTGTTTCAACCTCTATGGGATTTTCAATGATTTCTTTTATCGTGGCGACCTGGATGACATTGGCGTGGAATTCTTCAATTCTTGGTTTTTTGGAGTCGACTTTATTCTTTGTCATATAGTCGAGAAAAAATCCCGGTTGGCTCATGGCGACCCCGATATCGTCTCCTACGTGAAATTTTACCCTCTGGTGTGGTATAGATGACACCATCTGGAACTTTTTCATTGCTGGAATCCCCAAAATCATGTTATAATAGGATGGGAGATCGATGACCAAAAAGGTGATTATCTCAATCCGGCAAGGCTCATAATCTCCAACGGTGATGATGAGATCAATGGTGCCTTTGACTCTTACGGTGTCATTGGTGAATCCCTTTAGCACTCCTAAATAAGGCTTCAATTTTGCTTCTCCGAATCCAATTTGTTTGAGACACTCAAAGTATATGATATCGCGACCTGCCCCGGTGTCGAACATGACCTGGTTAACGCCGTGCAGCTCATTAACACCGATCTTGTGGAAGATTGGTACTTCCATGACGCCCTCTATGCTTGTTAGTTCGCTTTTGGTGAACATGATTCCTTTCACTTTTTCTCCCAAGACTATCGGTTTCTCAAAACCTCGCGTGTTAATCGAGTGCATTTGAGACTTTAGCTGATTGTTGCTGGGGAGGCTTCCATGAATAACCTGAACCTCCCTTTGATAAGTGCGAGGCGCTCGCCCCTTACCGGCGCCTGTATCGCTGTCGCGTTGGTACTTGGCGGCAGGTCCCTCCCTTATCAACCTTTCGATTTCCCTTTTTAGAGTAAAACATTCGTCAGTGATGTGCCCGTGATCTCTGTGATAGTCACAGTATTTCAATTTATTGCGAGTGCTACCGTCGCCTTTCATAGGCCTAGGTCTCTCAATTTGCTCACGAATTTCAAAAAGTATCTGAGACGGTTTCGTATTGAGGGGGGTGAAATCATTTTCATTGAATTTGTATGGCACATTGGCTTCGCGATCTGTGTTCGCATTCTTACCGCCTTCCTTCTTGCGATCATCAGTGCGATCCTCTTTATGAGAGTTGGGCTCGGCTTCAGGCTTTGATTTTCCGGTTGGGGACGGCGCTTCGCTCACCCCTATCATTTTGGCCCTTTCGAGCATTTCCCTTAGGCCCTCTCTAGGGGGCCGGAGGTTAAACTCCGTTTTCATCGGACCCTTGGCGATTCCTGCGAGGAAGCAAGTTATGATGGCATCGTCGGGAATATTCCTCGTTTGATCATAGATCCTGATGAACCGTTCGTAAAAGTCTTTTCCTGATTCGTTTTCGCCCATGCGAATCTCGTAGAGATCTTCGATGGTTTTCTTTGGTCTGCTGGCTGATTCAAATTCTCTCAAGAATTTTTTAGATAGATCCTCCCAACTTTAAATCGATCCCCGGGGGAGCCCACAGACCCAGGAGGCGGACCTATCTTGCATAATTCCGACTAAAGCGATACACCAGGCGGACTTGTTCTGGGTTGCGAGAGTGATGCGACCCTAGAAGGCGGTGACCCAATCGTGCAGGAAAGTGTTTCCACTGTAGTAATTGTAGCTAGGATAGCTGACCTTTTCTTTGTTGGTGGGCTAAGTTTCGACTATCTTCTTGCGAGTACGTCGATCCCGGAGATAGGAGCGGGCTTTTCGGCGGGCCTCGACTTTTTGAGCTGAACGAGCTCTTTATTCATTATTTCCATTTGCTCTGCAAGGATTGGACTATGTCTTGTTGTAGGCAGGGGGGACTGGCCGCTAACTCAATTCCGTGCTGTGAGACCGATTGATTTCGCGAGTCCTCCTGTTGGGCTCGCTTTTCCCTTATTATCAGCCGGGTGTCCCTTTCATTCCTTCCCTCCTGCCGTGGTATTACTCCTCTTTCTGGGAGGCTTAATCGGCTTAAAGCCCAACCTTTTTCTTTCTCACCCAGCCTTTTAAAGGAAGAGCCGGTTTCTCTACTTTCCTTGGAATTTTCGTGGCTAGGTCGGGCAGGGGTTTGGGTGATCTCATGTTCTCCCCTGCGACCTTTGCGACCTGAGGACTGGATGCTCTCCTCAACTTCTACCCTTTGGCTTTGATGCTCTTTTTCTAGCACTTAGTGGCGGGGCTCGCCCCCGGGTTGGTTCGCCTCCCGAACTGGAAAACGTTCTCGGCCTAGCGCCACTAGCCGGGAATTGGTTAAGTACATTCTTTCGACATATTTGGCACAATCTATCATTTCTGCGATGTTGGACTCTTCTTGCAACCCTGTTGCTTTCTCTGGCACGTCCCGGCAGCGTTGCGGCCTAGGTGCCCCAATGGGGTTCTTTTCTCTGCGGGCCGCTTGGGCTTCTTTAGACTTTGACTTCTGATTTATGATGTTTCGAGCATGGGCGGTGGCCAGGTCATCCTTTTGCGGCCTACTTCCCCCAACGGTGGGGCTGTCCAATGTCTCTCCAGCGCCCTCGGCGCGTCTTTGATTGATTGCGCCCCCCTTATCTAGGGTGGGAGGTATCATCGTGCCCTTGCTTTCTGCCATTTCTATGGGTGCAAGATGGCGAGCTTGAAAATGTGGTCGAGTTACTAACTGTTACCTACTCTGAAAACTTGATCCTGGCTAGTAAACTACAATGTCTGACAGGTTTAATTGCTCTGCACAGTGTGTTCGGTCGAAGTGGTTTGGAGGGTTGTTAGTTGTTGTACTGCCTTCTGAGAGTAGGTGGGAGAATGCGCTCGGACGGTGGTAACTCAGGCAAGCTCCGGTGAGTCGATACCAATTTCTAGGAAAAGAGGTGTTGATTCAAACGCAATCATCCCAGAGATTGGTACAGCCTTCGGTAGGAAAGATATACATTGAAGAGCACTTCGAGAGATGACTTTTCCGATGTAGACTCGTAATAACACTACCTTGTTCGACGTGAGGCCATCTGGATGATTTCTTCTTCAGGTGATAACTCTGTTGATTCTGGGTGGGCGATGAAGGTGATGATCAGCCTTTCCACCGTATTCAGGTTTTTCTGGGTGATTTCTTCACCGGAAAGCTGGAAGATTATGACTTTCCCGGTAACGGAGCCAACTGATAATGCATAATATTATCACGGTGGTTTAGCTGTGTTATAGAAGATGGATATCTGGCTGTTTTAGATAAATTTGCAGTGGTGATAGCCGGTGATGGCACGGCGGTGATGCGGTAGAGTGAATGAACACTTAGAGAGAAATAACTTGACAAGAGTTTTGTCCTCTTTGTCTATTTTTGCACATATCTCATGAAATTACACAAGCCCTCCTTTTATAGGCAAGAGTCAGAGCTAAGGGTACGGGGTAGGGGTGGATAAGCACAGTATGTAATGATGCTATGCAGTCAATGCAACAGGCGGCGTAGCCACGGGGTTGCTGGAGCTGCGGTCTGTGAGCTCGCCTCCTTGTTCTATCTCGACTTCCCCTTGGTCGCTCCTCTCCCGGACTCGTTCCATATCTTACTGGTCTCTGACTTAGGATGCTGGGTGGCCCCCGAGCGATTAAAACCTTGTAGGTTCGCACATTGGTTATGAGGTTTCTGCCCCGCGATCCTAAACGGACTGCTGCATCTGATGCTATGGTCGCGCTCTCCCCCAACCGGATGACTGTATGGGCGGTTTCTGTCCACACATAGGTGGCGGCATATTTAGACACATCAGTAAAGAAATAAACTTAATAAAATAAATCACAAGCACAAAAAAAGATTATTATTTTTTTCCAAAGCGAAATAAGCAGATTTTGTGAAAAGATTTTCAGCAAGGTTATGAATTACTTTGGCTGAACTTAAACCAGTTATACATTGTGAAAACATGAATTAAATACAAATGTAAAAAGGGGCTTATCTACACATTTAAATACCTTGAACACATAAGAATGACAATGCTTCCTTCAATGCTCAATAATGTTGAAAGAAATCACAAGGAATATAATGTAAATGAGTATTATATTATGTAAAAAAGAAAATCTAAAGTGATCAATGTCCATTGCTAGAATGAGAATAGTGAAATGAATAAAAAAAATTCAAACAATTTTAGAGAAAAATGCTAGAGAAATATATCTTGAGAACAATAATTTTTTGTCAAATTTACAGTCGATTTGCTAGATACTATAGTGTCAAACACCTAAGGCCAAGGATGATGATCCAACTGGAAAAAAAGACATGTTTATAAAATTCACACATGATGCAACCAGCTTGATAATACACCTGAAATTACGTGACTTGTTGCTTTGCTCTTCTAACCACAACTTTCTTTGCACACAACTTTTCAGGTGACGTTGATAATGTAAAGTGGTTGCATTGTAGTTTAGCATTTTGATGAACAACTTCTTACAATGGTTGCATTGTAGTTTAGCAATTTACTCATGCTCAACTTCAGTCATTTCATCCCAAATTTTTGGTTTTTTTCACTCTCTTTCTTGTGGTATCCTTCCTCTTTAGGTTTGTCATCACCTATAGCTTCTTTTTCAACAGTTTCTTCTCCAACAGCCCCTCACATTTCTAGAGAATGAAAACAAACAGAACTTAAATATTTAATTAAATTGAGTGATCATCTGAAACGAAACATATATATGAATTAAGAATATCATTGAAAGAGTTTACTTGTGTTTTTAAGTAATCAAAAAACAAAGGTAACATTCAATTTCAACAAGAATTCATAACTTATTTGTTCTCTCTAGTTTCCCTTACGATAAATCCTAATCATTTCTTGAATGAAAACTCACCGGCAACCATTCATATATAAGAAGTGAATGCCATAATAATAATATATTAATAAAACTATAACAGATCCAATTCTCACCGATAAAGTACTTGAAAATTTGGTAACTACCATTCAAGACAAATATATGACTTATGATATACGAATAGCCATATCAGATTAAGAAATTGAGTCAATATGTAAGCAATATAAAGGTAAACACATCCATCAAGCATAAACAAAGATAATCAACAAAGTGAGATCTTTGGTCAAGAACATGAACCCTACCCGTAAAATAAAAGCAGAGAAGCTAATTTTTATTTGTCATAGCAATAAAAAAATGAAATCTTATCAGAAGAAGAGAACTTACAGAGAAGAAAACTGTTGTTAATCGTTTTTCGATGGAAACAAATCGATGGAGATCTTGCTCTTCTGAAATATGAAACCCTTTAATTTGATGATGGAGTTAAGAAAGTGAAATCGATGCAATAGAGATGAAGAATATATAGGGTTAATAAATGGTGTTCTGGCCGATTCATTGTTCTTCAAAGTTATGGACGTAGTCTTTTAGTCTTCTGTGACTGATGGGGTAATAATCGAAGCGGCAGAGTATTTATTGTTTGATAAGAACGAAGCGCAGAGTTGAAATAGAAATCTACATGAATGAATAGGGTTTCGGGTAATATGAAAGGATATATGTGGTTGAACTCAAACGAGCGCTCGCGAACTTAAACGAGCACTCGTGAGCTAAGCTAGTGTTCGTTCATTAGTAAAACGAGCCTAATTATTCGTTCGAGCTCGGTTCGTTATTTCAAACAAACAAACGATCATGAGCTAAATCGAGCCGATCATGAGCTCGTTCGTGAACAGCTAGGTTCGTTCATAGCTCTAGCCAGGCCCCTGACGTTAGACTCAATCACTATGGGAATGGGCTCTAATAATAGCCCCACGATGAGTAGAGGGGTGAGAGGTCCGCTAGAGGTCCTTTACCCCAACACTTGGAGAATACAGACGGATGACCCAACAAGCTTACTAAGGATATGCGCTAGACAACTCAAGGATCCGCACCGCCATTGGTTTGCCATGTCCCGACTAGCCACCGCAGATTTAGTTGTACTTTTTCTTAGTTGTAATTATGTGGAATGTTAGTCGGTTCTCACCCTATAAATAGGGCTCCATGTAGCATTCATAAACCAAGTTGAATATATATTAAACAAGGCAAAACTCTACCAAATTGCTTATTGCTCTCTTTGCTTCTATTGTGCCACCACATTCATCAATCCACTTTCTCACAGCTCCACATGAGCCACCCCATTTCACTACATTCACAGCTAGATATCCACCACAAATCAACCGCTGTATACCCGTGATAATTTCAGCATTATTAGTTGGCTCTGTTACCGGGAAAATCAAGGTTTTCAGCCTGCTTCCGACGTATGGCTCACCCACAGCTTAGAGGACTTACGGAGGCCCCATGAAGAGCTTCATCTTCTCCAGGCCACCCCTACGGTTTCTTCTCCAAAAAATCTTTCAGCTCTCACTCGCTCACGTTCAGACTTTCGACTCAGTGTCGAAATAATCTCAAAATAAGGTAACGTCCCCGATTTCTTGCCCAGAATCATGAGTTTGTGTTGAATCATCACCTTTCTCATGACTTTTGTGGAAAAAAAACTTGCCGGAGCTGGCATTGTACGTTTCCTAGCCGGAAACTCCATTTTAGAACTTTCGGTTTGTTTATTATTCCTGCTCATCTGTGAAAAAGGACTATGCACACGTGGACTTGTAGAGTTTTCTCTTGAGAAATCGACACTCTCGGCATTTTCACGTTAAGGAAAAGAGCCAAGATCACGCTCATTGTTTTAGCTGTTGTTATATCGTTATTTTGGTCTAGTTTTGTGTATGTTCAAAATTTTTGGGTGGTGCATCAAATAGAGCTCGTGTTGTTGCTTTGAATCTGGAAAAAGGCACACCGAATCAACAGGATAATGGGATTTTTGGTACTTCACGCTTGAGAAATCACAGTTGTTCCCTAAATTCCGGAATCCGTAAGCTGGCACCGTCATCAGATCCGCCGTATAAGTCGATTTCGACAAAATCCCTGACACGCTGCATGTGCGCCTAGACAGTACAAGGTTGAAGAGTGCTAGAATGGTTGGAGGTCAGAAAACTTTTTGGCATTTTCTGTAGACAGCCTATCAGAGTCTGACACATGGCAGGGACAAAGGACGTTGTTCATGTGCCACCTACCCCAGAAAAGGGGCCCACATGGGATCTCCTCCAACAAGATAATATGGATACCATGCTTGAAAATCCCACCACAGGATGGGGCAACTCTTAGCTGGAGGGCCGATCAAAACTCAATGTCGATGCAAGGACTATAATAAATCAAAGGAGGTCCGGTTTTAGGGACAACACGGGGAATTCGGCTCCGGACCATCGTGCGGGAAAGGTATGGAATGGACATCGAAACAGTATGAAAGCAGAAAGGCCATTCCTGAAAGATTCCAAGGGGTAGAGGAGGCCCCAGAGGCAAAGACCCTAGAGGCAAAAGCAGCACTAGCCTACGCCGAGTATGTGAAGCAGGTGTATTTTGTGAATCTGTGCCTACCCGTATGCGGTCTTCCTCTCATAACAGCTGACGAGCAGCTCCCTTGCCTCCCCATCACATCTGGGCGCAAGGCCGCGGCTCCCCATAATGACCCACCGGCCCCTGCACGTGAACAATTGAGGGTTGTGATGAGGGAAAAATTCACAGTTATTTTCATAACATTTTACTCCATTTCTAATATCATTTTGATCACTTTTGTATCATTTCGAGTCTTTAATTCCTAAATTTCATAAAAATATATAAGTCATGACTATTTTATAAAATTTCGTGTTTTTATAAGTTTTTGTACCGGTTTAGTAACCGGAGTGTCGTGTCGGATTTACGTTTGGTATTTTGGTGGTTTATTGCAGAATTATAGGTTGACCAAAATCCCGAGTAATGACACGTTTTGAGACCTAAAATAGGTATTTTTAGGGATATAAGAGTGTGCCACTAACTTAAGTGGTCAAGTGGCTCAGTGGTTAGTGGTACCACTAACGAATTATATCTTCGACGAACAAATGGCTCATTAAAACGGCATTTTCTGAAGAAGTGTCCTTAATGAAAGTTGTAGATCTTTGAAATATATTTCCAACGCATTTTGATTCACATCAATCGGACTTCTACAACTCAAGTATCATTAAGTCAAGTGATCAAGTGGCTAATCGATTCGATTTAGTGGTAATCGAGAAATGTCTTCGACAAACGAATGGCTCATCAAAACGACATTTTCTGAAGAAGAATCCTTCATGAAAGTTGTAGATTTTCAACGAGCTTTCCAATGCCTCTTGAATCATGTCATTTGGAGGTCTAGAACTCAAGATATGAATTTTTATCCGTCAATTAGATGATTAAAGGGAGATGTATGTTATGATTAGTCCGGACTGGTCCGGCCCCTACCCGGCCAAGTCCGGCCTAAGGAGTTTTGCTTAAATATAAGAGCATTCAGAGAGCAGAACGGGACACACCATTATATATATATACACCATATATATATATATATATATATCTCCTTCTTATTTTCTTTAGTTTTTAGGATTGTATATAAGGCCTTATGCCGAAATAAATTTAGTAAGAATAGTATCGTTGTAATGCTCGGGAAATTATTGGAAGTTTGGTGTTGCTGAAGTCGTTGTAATATCAAGTTTTTTTTATATATCGAAGATATCTCTGTTATAATAGTAAGTTTGCTTTTGTTTTCTCTCATTATTGTTATATCTATATCTAGCTATTTCTTTCTTGTTGTTTCTTGTTTCTTTCATTCTCGTTATATATATATATGTATCTATAGTAGTATCCATATATAGGAGAATCTGACAAATGATTGGATTTCGGTTTTAATTTGGTTTTAATAGAATTCTGCCATATTGACAGAAGTCTATTATGTAAAACTTCCCGCCATTTTAATCCATGACATGTTGACAGAATCCGTTTATATGGGTAGCTAAACTTTTCATAGCCGAAATATGTGAAAACGGGTGAAATCAACCCTCGGGAGACGAGAGGAGTTGTGTTGTGCTTAATTAAACGTTTTTATGATAAACTCATGTTTTAAACTTGTTTTGATCATTTTGATAACCTTGAATGAGATTGACAACCTTGTTCATTGTTACATCAAGCTTATAAATGTATTTTGCGGTGAGATGTGGGATATGAGTATCACTAATCATAGTCTTGATTATCAGATTGACAATCTGAGTGACAGGTTAGGACTATGCCTATGTGAGATTCTTATCTTTACGAGATGAATGAAACATGTATTAGAATCACTAAAACATAGCCTTAATCGTTAGATCGACAACCTAAGTGATACGTTAAAACTATGTTTTTGTGAGGTTTTTCAGCAGCTTTTTATTCCGGTCAACCATGTTAGGCAAGTTAGCTCTCTAAAGGGAGGGTTAATAAACCTAGTATGGGGGTTAAGTGAGAGTTGTTCAGACCTTAACACCAGAATTAGGAGTTGACACCCGTGAATGTCATATGAACTGAATCAGATAAAATACACTCTTTATCAAGTTTTTCCTGTAGGGAGATAACCTGTTGGATCATGGCTCGGCTATACTTTTTAATCTCCTAGATAAATCCGTTAGAATAATGTTTATTTTCTGCATTAGTTATAATACTCTCCACCACAACTTTGATCGCCTGAACTAAGTTCTACGTCGACTTTGGTACTTAAACGTTATTCCCTGTGGATTCGACCTTGTTACCATTATACTACTGTTGACCCGATACTCTATCGGTTAAAGTTAGCAGTTAGTTATTTAGCTATCAAGCTTTTTGGCGCCGTTGCCGGGGACTACTACGTTTAATATCTTGTAAGTTGACCGAAAGCTTGGGCTTAGGTCGTTTTTTTTTTTTTTCTCGTTGTTTCTTGTTTGTCAATGCATGACCCGAAGCTCCAAAGAACCACTCATCGAGCCAATTGAAGAAATTGAAGCTTAGGCACATCATTGAAACAGTCAGCACCGAGGAGAACCTCTGATTGCCAGTCCGAACCCTTTGTTTGAGGAAGAAGGGATAGTAGAGAGTTCATTGTCATAATCCTCGGAGGAAATGGAGGATTCACCAACTCATAGAGATGGCAAAGAGCCCTTAAGCGAGCACAATGTACAAGGGTAAACCTCGGACACTACTGGTGGTAACGCAACACTACCATTGCATACTCCACCGAGGACCCCTTGTCATGAGCCGTCAAGAGATGACAACACAAGGTAACGTCAGTTGGGAACTCCACAGTTTAATCAGAGGCCAGGGATTGGACAGTACAGAGGCGGACAAGATGCTCAGGATGCGCAGAACTTCAGACCCGAATTAGACCAAGAGACGTTAATCGAGTCATCTGCGAATCTTTGAAGAATCAAGGAAATCAACAGGGTTCCAAAACCCGTATAACCCGTATGATCCACCTCCTCGGCGACCGGTTTATCGACAAGAATGATGGCTCGGCAAGCACGGGGACCGAGGTTTGTCGAGATTACGTCACTACCCCACAGAAGTTATAGGGCACAACCCAATTAGGGTACCCCAATTAATGCGAATAACATGGATATTAAGCAAAATATTTTGAACATGTTGGGGAACACGCCTTGTTCCACGGAAATCGATGAGAACCCGAATAGCTTTCGGATCACTTTCTCCGGTTTGTGGAACAATGAAATATAACGGGTAAGTGACGAGGCGGTAAAATTAATAGTTTTTCCATTTGCATTAAGAGGAGTCACTAAAGATTGGTATGACTCTTTACCAAATGATTCGTTACATACATGGGGTGATGTAACGAGAGTGTTTCTGAAAAAGTATTTTCCTCCGGCGAAGATTCTAGATTCGAAGGAAGGAATCTCTTTGTTTGACGGTCTCGAGGGAGAGACCTTAAAAGAGACTTATGAGAGATTCAGGGGTCTACTTAAGAGATGCCCTCCACACAGTTTTTCTACAGTGGAACAGGTTATTATATTATTCAGGGCTTTAGAGCCAATAGACCAGAATAAGCTGAATGCCGCAAGTGGCGGAGATATCATGAATCTGCCGCCGGAGCAAGCTTTGAGACAGATTGAGAATGAGGCAAATGGAGAAGGACAATGGGGGTCGAGCAAAAAGAAGAAGAAAGCCCCCCTGGAAAGTGTGAAGTCGCTAAAAGAAGAGCTTGATAGAGAGACGGCCATGCATGACAAGATGCAAGAAATGGTGCTAAAGATGGACCGAATGGAGTTAGAACGAAAGAAGGCACAACAATGCCAACTTTGTGGAGGTGGACATTCTGCCATGGAATGTGCATCACCGAAAAAACCCACTTATCCACAACATTTGACGCCTACTCAAAGATAACAACGATGATCGGCAATCGAAATGACCAATGCGGCCGGATGAATGTCTATGTGATGAGGCAAATGGATATGAATCAGCAAGAGTGGAATCAAAACTTTGATAATCAGCAAGGGCCACAAATGGATTATGGTATGGGTGATGGTTCACAACAATATGATGTGAATTATGTTGGACAAGGTTGGAACCAGGCGTAATCGAATGGAATCGAAATAATAATCAGAACCAAGGTTTTAGGCAAAACCAAAGCTCATACAACCGACCTTGGAATCAGAATCCCCATAATCAGAGTTCATACCAGAATCAAAACCAAGGCTACTATCAGAATAGTCAGAATCCACAGTCTCTCATCCACATGGACAACAAAGAATCGAATGGAACCAAAATCAAGGCCGAATCGAATCGAGTCGAAATCAAGAAAACAATCAGAATCAGCAAGTGAGCAAGCCGTTGAGATGTAATAATTCTGGCACCTATCAGCATCCGAACGCTCATCTGCACTAGAACAATCAAAGCAATCAGCAATCAAACAATTCTGGTGTTCAGAAGACGGCCACTGAGATACTCCTGGAGAGATTAGATAGGTCTGTTTCTGAGCTAAACAAGAATGCTGTAGAGCAAAAAGTGGCCACACATTCTGCCATTCGGAACTTGGAGACCCAAGTGGGTCAAATAACCGACACATTGAAACAAAATCTGAGTGGTGGACTTCCAAGTAACACTGAGAGGAACCCAAAGGGTGTGAATGCTGTGCTCACATGAAGTGGTAAAGAGGTTGGGCGGAGTGATAAGAAGAAGGAATTATGGGCTAAAAAGCGGCGAAACCGGTGGCGCCGAGAAAGAGAAGGCAATGACCGTGAAGGGGCCATGTATGGTGAAGTCGAGATTGAGGACTTGGAAGTTGGCAGGTGTGAAGAAATAAATGGCTACAATGAGGAAAGAATTGGAAGCGACGAAAAGGCATTGGTGAGGCAAACCCAGAAAAGCAAAGGAAGGGGCAGACCCGAAGAACGACTATGTGGTATTGGACATCAAAGAAGAAGAAGCCTCACGCCTAAAGAAAGAGAGTAAGAAAAACAGAATTCCTCCTCCTCCCCCTGATTTTGATGTTAATACTTTACCCTATCCTCCTAAGGGACCCAGAAAGGACATACTGACTCAAGGTCAGGCAAAATTTCTGAATCTCTTAAGAAAGGTAGAGGTGAATATTCCCCTATTAGAGGCAATTTGAGCATTCCCCATACTTTAAGTTTTTGAAAGGAATGTTGTCGAGTAAGGAAAAGATGCAATAGATGGTACATTTGAGTGAGGAATGTTCTGCAATCTTTGATAATAGGATACCCCCCAAGTTGCAGGATAGAGGTAGGTTTACCATCCCAATTACCATTGGGGAAACTGTGTTTAAAATTGTGCTATGTGATCTAGGGGCTTCTGTGAGCCTGATGCCTAGAGGAATTTATGAGAAATTGGTATTGGGAGCATTAGAGCCAACAAGAATAACCTTACAAATGGCAGATAGGTCTGTTAGGAAACCTCTAGGGGTAGCTGAAGATGTGTTGGTACAGGTAGACAAGTTTGTTTTCCCTGTTGACTTTGTAGTCTTAGATATGGATATGGATACTAAAACCCCACTTTTGTTAGGTCGGCCTTTCTTGAACACAGGAGAGACCTTGATAGACGCGTTAAGAGGGAGAGATTATACTACAGTCGGGAAGGAGAGTGTAGCCATAAATGTCTATAATGCAATGAAGCATCCTGATGATGAAAAGAGTGATTGTTTTTCTGTTGATGCTATATATCCTTGTATTTTGGAGCACACTAACCTGCAGAGATACAAAGAACCAATGGAAGAATGCTTGATGAAGTCAAGCACCGCAGAGGATGATGATCCACAAATAAGAGTTCAGGTATATCATTTGGAGGCAACTCCTTTTGTCGACGCAAGCTGGAATAAGAAGCTAGAGCTCGGTTTGACTAGCAAGCTACCTAAGCCGTCAATCGAGGAACCACCTATTGATCTAGAGCTGAAGCCACTTCCTAAGCATTTAAAGTATGTGTTTTTAGAACCTGATGAATTACTTCCTCTTATTGTTTCATCTGCACTAACCGTTTTGTAGGAAGCTAAGTTGATCCACGTCTTGAAGAAACACAAAAAGGCCTTCGGATGGAAGATGGTTGACATAAAAGGGATTAGTGCTGATATCTGCAAGCACAAGATCATCCTGGAAGAAGGTGCCAAGCCGGTCAGGCAGTTTTAGAGACGGCTGAACCCACATATGCAAGAAGTGGTGAGGAAAGACGTGGTAAAGATGCTTGAGTTAGGGATAATCTACGCAATCTCCGATAGTGAATGGGTGAGCCCCACACAAGTCGTGCCTAAGAAAGGAGGCATCACAGTTGAGCTTAATGAAAAAGGTGTGCCCATTCCTACTCGTTTAGTTACTGGTCACAGAGTTTGTATTGATTTTCGCATGCTGAATGATAAGACTAGGAAAGATCATTTTCCCTACCCTTTATTGATCAAATGCTGGAGCGTCTGAGTGGTCATGCATTTTACTGCTTTTTGGACGGTTTTAGTGGCTATTATCAAATTCACATCGATATACATGACCATGATAAGACTACATTCACATGTCCGTATGGCACCTTTGCATTTAGAAGAATGCCATTTGGGTTGTGTAATGCACCCGCGACATTCCAGCGATGCATGATGGCCATCTTTGCTGATATGATAGAGCATTTCATGGAAGTTTTTATGGAAGACTTTAGCGTTTTTGGTGATACTTTTGATGAGTGTTTGTCGAATATTGATAAGGTGCTTGCACGTTGTGAAAAGACAAACTTGGTTTTAAATTGGGAAAAGTGTCATTTCATGGTAACTGAAGGAATTGTTTTAGGACATAAGGTATCGGGTAAAGGAATAGAGGTCGATAGAGCAAAAATAGAGGCAATTTCTAAGCTTCCTATGCCTACAAATATGAAGACTCTACGTTCATTCTTGGGACATGCAGGTTTTTATCGTAGATTCATTCCGGGTTTTTCCCACTTTGCTAGACCTCTTACTCTTCAATTGATGAAGGGTGCCCCTTGTGTTTTTGATGCGGCATGCCTAGATGCTTTTCGAACTCTTAAGAAACTTCTTACTTCGGCTCCTATCTTGGTAGCACCTGATTGGTCTAAGGAGTTCGAAGTGATGTGTGATGCGAGTGATTATGCCGTAGGAGCTGTCCTAGGTCAGAAGGTTGACAAGTTGTTTCGCCCTATCTACTATGCGAGTCATACCATGAACTCGGCTCAACAAAAGTACGCCACAACTGAAAAGGAACTTTTAGCTGTTGTTTTTGCTTTCGACAAGTTCCGGTCATACTTGGTTGGATCGAAAGTCATAGTTCACACTGACCATGCTGCGTTGCAATACCTATTTTCCATGAAGGATGCAAAACCACGCTTGTTAAGGTGGATCTTGCTTCTTCAAGAGTTCGATGTAGAGATTAAAAATAGAAAGGGGTGTGAGAACGTAGTAGCTGACCATCTGAGTAGGATGGAGCCAAGTGAAGAGAGATGTTTTACAAAAGTTGAGATTGATGACCGTTGGGATGAGCAGTTGTTCGTAGTGGATACGATGCTCCCGGTTAAGCGAGGAAATTTTCTACAGAGAGGAAAGAAAGGAAACCCATGGTATGCCCCATTCGTTAATTATCATGAGTGTGGATTCGTAGATCCTGAGTTTGATGAGAACCAGAAAAAGAAGTTCTATAGTGAGGTGAACCGATATGTGTGGGAAGATCCCTTACTTTTTAGGCTTTGTGCAGATGGAATCCTGAGGAGATGTGTTGATGACAGTGAGATAGTGAGTATTCTCTCGTTCTGTCATGATAAAGAGGCCGGTGGCCACTTCTCGGGCGAGAGAACAGCATTGAAGGTGTTACAAAGTGGGTTCTACTGGCCCACTATTTTCAAGGATGCACATGCGTATGTTAAGACATGTAACGCCTGTCAACGCTCAGGGAGGATTTCCAAGAGAAATGAGATGCCCCAGATACCAATAATAGTATGTGAAGTTTTTGATATATGGGGATTAGACTTCATGGGACCATATCCGTCTTCTTTCGGGAATCAGTACATTCTTGTCACCTGCGATTACGTTCCAAAGTGGGTTGAGGCAATTGCTTCGCCTACTAACGATAAACATGTAGTCATACGGTTTCTTAAGAAACATATTCTATCCCGGTTTGGAATACCTCGAGTGATAATCAGTGACAATGGAAGTCACTTTGCAAATAGAGATTTCAATAAGCTTTTAATGAAGTATGGGGTCACTCATAAGTTAGGCACTGCCTACCACCCTCAGACTAGTGGCCAAGTAGAAGTGTCCAATCGGGGAATTAAAAGAATCTTGGAGAAGACAATCAATTCTAATCTTAAGGATTGGTCAAAGAAGTTAGATGATGCGCTTTGGGCACACCGAACTGCGTTCAAGACACCAATAGGTATGTCACCCTACATGCTTGTTTTTGGCAAGGCTTGCCATCTCCCCGTAGAGTTAGAGCATAAGGCCTATTGGGCGATTAAGAATCTAAATATGGATGACGCATTAATCGGTGAAAGAAGGATGGCTCAGTTGAACGAGTTAGATGAGTTTCGCTCTCAAGCTTACGATTGTTCGGAGAAATATAAGGAAAAGACCAAAATGCTTCATGATAAGTTGATCAAACCGCGTATTTTCAGCGTAGGTGATGAGGTCCTTTTCTATAACACTCGCCTCCATTTATTTCATGGCAAACTTAAGTCAAGGTGGTCAGGACCATATACGGTTTTGCGAGTATTCGACTCAGGAGCCATCGAGGTAACACATCCGAAGCACGGAACGTTCATCACGAACGACCTTCGTCTAAAAAAGTATAAGAAGTTACCATTCGATGAGGCTCTCGAAATTGGGCATTTGGCTGATCCCGAGTCTTGATAAATCGTTTCTGAGTCTCTGTCGAGCCAACGACGTTAAACAAAAGCGCTACCGGGAGGCAACCCGTTAAATAATAATAATTTGGATAAGCCTAGTCTGAATGAAATGTAGAATCTGTATGAAAGATGAACACAAAGCACAACCAAGTCTCAGGATGAATGTTTGAATGTCATTAAAAGGGAACGATTAGGTGGTTATCCGAAAATCCCGATGGAGAAAAAAGAAAACATTCAAATACATCATTTCTTGGACTTAGGTTGTTGAACCCTTGAGGATCTGGGTATAAAAGACTCAATACTCTTTCATACATTTCATTTTATGATCTAGTCTGTTTCAAATTTCTGGTCGTTGTAGTATAGTGGTGAGTATTTCCGCCTGTGTGTAATAAAAGGAATCTAGGAATAGCTGACTATGAATTGATGTTTTATGCTCGTTGCTTAGATGTTCTGTGCTTAACCTGTGAAGGTGATTTTTCCATCTAAAGCTATTATGTGATGTGCTATATATTGCTTATCGAATTTTCTGACGTGACAGGGCCATTTTCTTATTATTTCCATATCCCTATTGCATATTTTGGCACGAGGACCATGTCCCGTGTTTGCTTTGTGTTGGTTTTTTTTTGTTTTGGTATAGGGATTCGGATCGTTCTTTCTCATGGCTGTTACGGGATTCGGTAGCACCTTTCTGCCAGGTTTATAAGCTAAGTTTTCCTCTCTATCTCATTCACACGCTTGGGACATTGCAAGTTCGTATGTGGGGGGTAGAGTCGAGGTTGGTCTAGTAATGGCATTAAGTATTTATTTTGTATCAGAAAATCCCTTAGTTTTTTATTTTCTCGAACATTATTTAGTTGATTAAAATAAATTGTATAAGGTATATATTTCATGGATTTGATGATGTAATGATCGATTTGGATGTATATAACCAAAGTAAACCGTAAGTGCATTTTAACCCCAAATTTATTTGTGTAACATGAATTCATTGTTCACGTAAGCCTTTGATATTGAAGCAAAAAATTTTAAACTATATCCATTCAGTATCCTAGTGGTTATTCTAGAGATAATTGCAGTAACTTAGTACCTATTTTTTTGAACATGTACTGTGAATATCTGAAGGTTTGAATGTGATAGAAAGGATATAAGTTAAGTGGAATGAAAAGAAAAATACCAAATTAAGATGAACTACATATATGTCGGTTGTAGCTACCAATGATTTGAGTGCGAGTGGGCGTTATCACGAAACGTCCTATATATCACTATCAGTTTTAAAAGCTCCCGATTGCTGATGATAGTAGTCCAAATAGGGTGTTATCACGAAACATCCTATTGCTTTGGGAATGAAGGTATGCTACACATGTGAATTAAGTCCAAATTAGGGTGTTATCACGAAACATCCTATTGCTTGGGAATGAATTAAGCATGGTTGAAAACTTAGTTATCTTCTCTCGACTATCCCCAGTATAAAAACCGAATGATATGTTTTAGGGATTATCCTAATAAGTACACGGAGGACTTGGTGTGGAAATCATTCTGCTATACCTAGGAAAGTCATTAGACTGTCTCGAATGGATATTTGTGCGTATTGTTTGAATTATTCAAGAGAGGATAGTGGAAATTGAAAAAGCTTGTCACACACGCACTCTATATACATTTATATTGAGGTTAACGTGTGGTTATGATTCAATGGTTTCATCATCCGGTTGTCCCTTACATCTTATCTTTTCATGAATTTATCCTCATTCATTTTATTTTATCGCTTGTTTTACTCGAGGACGACCAAAAGCTAAGTAGGGGGTTGTGATGAGGGAAAAATTCACAGTTACTTTCATAACATTTTACTCCATTTCTAATATCATTTTGAGCACTTTTGTATCATTTCGAGTCTTTAATTCCTAAATTTCATAAAAATATATAAGTCATGACTATTTTATAAAATTTTGTGTTTTTTAGTAACCGGAGTATTTACGTTTGGTATTTTGGTGGTTTATTGCGTAAATATAGGTTGACCAAAATCCCGATTAATGACACATTTTGAGGCCTAAAAGAGGTATTTTTAGGTATAAGAGTGTGCCACTAACTTAAGTGGTCATATCTTTAGTGGTACCACTAACAATTATATCTTCGGCAAATGGCTCATTAAAACGGCATTTTCTGAAGAAGTGTCCTTAATGAAAGTTGTAGATCTTTGAAAGAGCTTTCCAACGCATTTTGAATCACGTCAATCGGACTTCTACAACTCAAGTATCATTAAGTCAAGTGATCAAGTGGCTAATCGATTCGATTTAGTGGTAATCGAGAAATGTCTTCGACAAACGAATGGCTCATCAAAACGACATTTTCTGAAGAAGAGGCCTGCATGAAAGTTGTAGATTTTTCAACGAGCTTTCCAATGCCTCTTGAATCATGTCATTTGGAGGTCTAGAACTCAAGATATGAATTTTAGAAGTTTTATTCAAATATATAAATTTTTATCCGTCAATTAGATGATTAAAGGGAGATGTATGTTATGATTAGTCCGGACTGGTCCGGCCCCTACCTGACCCAGTCCGGCCTAAGGAGTTTTGCTTATATATAAGAGCATTCAGAGAGCAGAACGGGGACACACCATTATATATATATACACCATATATATATATATATATATATATATATATATATATATATATATATATATCTCCTTATTTTCTTTAGTTTTTAGGATTGTATATAAGGCCTTATGCAGAAATAAATTTAGTAATAATAGTATCATTGTAATGCTCGGGAAATTATTGGAAGTTCGGTGTTGCTGAAGTCGTTGTAATATCAAGTTTTTTTTTATATTTCGAAGATATCTCTGTTATAATAGTAAGTTTGCTTTTGTTTTCTCTCATTATTGTTATATCTATATCTAGCTATTTCTTTCTTGTTGTTTCTTGTTTCTTTCATTCTCGTTATATATATATATATATATATATATATATATATATATATATATATATATGTATCTATAGTAGTAGTATCCATATATAGGAGAATCGACAAATGATTGGATTTCGGTTTTAATTTGGTTTTAATAGAATTCGCCATATTGATGAAGGCTATTATTATAAAAACTTCCCGCCATTTTAATCCATGACATGTTGATGAATCCGCTTATATGGGTAGCTAAACTTTTCATAGCCGAAATATGTGAAAATGGGTGAAATCAACCCTCGGGAGACGAGATGGGAGTTGTGTTGTGCTTAATTAAACGTTTTTATGATAAACTCATGTTTTAAACTTGTTTTGATCATTTTGATAACCTTGAATGAGATTGACAACCTTGTTCATTGTTACATCAAGCATATAAATGTATTTTGCGGTGATATGTGGGATATGAGTATCACTAATCATAGTCTTGATTACCAGATTGACAATCTAAGTGACAGGTTAGGACTATGCCTATGTGAGATTCTTATCTTTACGAGATGAATGAAACATGTATTAGAATCACTAAAACATAGCCTTAATCGTTAGATCGACAACCTAAGTGATACGTTAAAACTATGTTTTTGTGAGGTTTTTCAGCAGCTTTTTATTCCGGTCAACCATGTTAGGTAAGTTAGCTCTCTAAAGGGAGGGTTAATAAACATAGTATGGGGTTAAGTGAGAGTTGTTCGAGACCTTAACACCGCAATTAGGAGTTGACACCCGTGAATGTCATATGAACTAAATCAGATAAAATACACTCTTTATCAAGTTTTTCCTGTAGGGAGATAACCTGTTGGATCATGGCTCGGCTATACTTTTTAATCACCTAGATAAATCCGTTAGAATAATATTTATTTTCTGCATTAGTTATAATACTCTTCACCACCACTTTGATCGCCTGAACTAAGTTCTACGTCAACTTTGGTACTTAAACGTTATTCCCTGTGGATTCGACCTTGTTACCATTATACTACTGTTGACCCGATACTCTGTCGGTTAAAGTTAGCAATTAGTTATTTTGCTATCAGGTTGAAGTAGAAGGGAGTGAATACTCGTCGGCAGGACAAAAGAAGAAACATGTGCCAGAGAAAAGCGCGGACCGGGGATCGGCCCTGTACCGATTATGCCGCCCCAAGAAAAGGGCTCTGCATTAGCGCCTACGCCCTGCTCACCATGAAAGGAGTTTGATCGCACTTCACGAGGTCAAAGATCTCCGTGACGCGCGGCAAATCTTGAACGAAAAAAAGACGGAAACAAGACCTAAAGCTAATCAAAGTCAGAGTCATTTGTCAGCGAGTCCGAAATGAAAAGTGCAAGCTCAACATTCAACATTTACGCGTGGCGGCACCACCACGTCGTCATGAGAAACAGGCATCCCGGTAGAGCGGACACACAGGCAGGAAATCAACATAGGAAAGGGGATGAGCCCATGTACGTCTGTTTGGGCAGCAAATCTATGTATCTCCCAGTAGACCAGCAGACCCCAATCAACATTGACGTCGGCCCGCATGATCGCATAAATGAGTTGAAACTCAGCCTCTAATATTTCCTCAACATCAAACGATGGCAACACCCGAGAATTGATAAACATCTTCCTCTCTCGGTTGGTGATGTGAAACCTCCCGGAGGAAGGCTTCAGATATAATGAATTACTTAGGATCGTGGATTTGAGGTATTTGGAATAGGTCCTTGACACAACCACAACCTGTGTGGAGGCACCTTGGAATCAATAAGCTCCTCGACACAGTCACAACCTGTGTGAAAGCATCTTGGAATAATGAGCTCCTCGACACAATCTCAACTCGTGAGAAGGCACCTTGGATTAGCACCTCAACATTTAGAAAACTTGTCTCTAAGCACCTTGGTATATTGGATACCCACAAGGGTTGCTCGGTCCCTTGATAATCCGGTTTTGAATACTCTATCCAGAGAATTCACACAACACTAATCCAAGTGAAGAAAATATATTTTATATTGAGCAAAAAGCTTAATTTTAAAATTACAAATACAAGGACTATTTATAGGAAATTAAGTGCATGAATTCATAATAATAAGATGAAAATTTTATCCTAAATTAAATGCATATTGGCGCATCCAAGGAGCTTCATCCAGGTTCAATGTATCTTTTTTATATTTTCCAGTTTTTGTCCCGCAGCTGTTTATGCCATTTTGACCATTATAACTTATTCAAATGAAGATGACCCCTTGACGAAAGTTGAAGATCAGATTTTATACTATGAAATGCATATGTGGATCATCAATTTTGGATAAGTAAAGCTCCTGATCCGATCAAATAAAGAAGTCTGCTCACTAAGTTAAATACACTTAAAATAGGCACCCCAAAAGACATCCATCTTGATTCAATGTACTTGGAATACACAAAACTTGACTTCTTGGACTTTCAAAAGTGGCACCATATTATCATGTGCATTCAGCCAATATTTTTAATATTTTAATTGATAAGAAGATATAATAATATGTAATTTAATTCCTTAAAATGCCTCCAAAATGTGGCACCAATAATATCCTCAAAATCAGCCCGTATTTTATAATTAATATATTATATTATTACTTAGATAATAATATATATAAGAATACTTAAAAGTGAGATATATGATGGATCCTGATTCACATCAATTGGCCTGGAACATCTCCGGAGCATAACCTTCTGGTAAAGGGTCCCAATCACCCGGTATCAAGTGCCTGAGTGCTGCGGCCCCATAGATGCGCCTCCTCAACTCGCTGCCGAGACCCCAAACCTTCTCATAATGCACGTACGATAGGTGAACATGCAACTCAAAGAACATATTGATAATGGCAGGGCTAATGGCAACATTGACCCTCGTAGGGAACAACAATGGCAACGTTGTCGGTTAAACTTACTATCGACAAATAGAATAGAACTCCTGCACCATGATGGCATTGCATGGCCATCGAGGTGCCTTCAGAAAACTAACCCACCTCATATGAGCAACATGCTCACACTCAGCAAAACTGATCTTTCGAAAGTTCAACCCCCTCTCTGGCAGCATAGGAAGCTGATTGAAAATGGAGAAAAAGATTAGCAATGGCCAAGGGAGAGGCCGTATGAAAGAAGGGAGAATCACCAAAGTTGGCCATGGTTATGGAAAAGCAAAAGCTCAAAGGGGATATGTTTTGGGATGGAAGAGAAGCAGAGAAGATGTATGCAAAAGAGAACAAAGCTCCATCATTTTATAGAACAAGATAAATGATCCATTAGAGGAAGTAAAATAGATCAGACGGCCAAAATTGAAATCGGTTCGGATTTTAAAATTTTAGTGAACTTTAATGGTGGAACAGTTATCGGAACTGCCACCAATTATTAGCACGATCTCTGAAAATTTCTGAAAAGGTCAAAGAACAGTAACTGACCAGAAATGGAATCTTTGCCTTAGAACGTGTTAGAAAAAGCCGGCAACCGTCAGACTTTACAGCTGGGGAATCTCGAAGCTGCTTTGAACGTGTCCGTACATAGGTATCGTCGGACACGCACAAAGCAGGGGGCCACACTGAAATTTTAAAGCAAGGAAATAGGTTTTGTGGGATCCTCAAGCCAGCAACTAGCATAAAGTTGATAGTTTTGATTCAGATCCATGCGTAACGGCGGCTCAGATCTCACTCGAAACGAGGGGGCACATTGAATTTTTCTGATTCAAATCGATTAAAAGTTCAACAATAAAAGGATTCAGAGCAAATTACTTGTTATTATTATTACATCGATCGAGCTCGTATGCGACCCCGTTCGAATCAATCAAGTCATTTTGGTGACCTCGGCGCAAAGGGCTCTCAACCTCACCAAAATAAGGGTGCCACACCAAGCAAACAAGCGAATCTTGCGAAGTACCCAAATTAGCGATTTGCGTAGGGATCATTGTTTCATATTGATTGAAAGCTCAATGATCAGTTATTACAAAACAAATTACTTTTTTATTATTTCAACCTCGATCGTGCATGACCTTATTTGAAACAAGAGGGCCGCAGGCCCAAAACTTCAATTCATGAGTTCAACCGGACAAGTCGTTTTGGAGACCTCGGCTGAGGGAGTTCATAATCTCACCAAAACAAGGGGGCCACACATATGTATACTTCAACGGAGGAGAAAAACTTGAAAAACAATCATTTCAAGCAAAATAAAAAATAAGACAAAGGCCAAACAACGGCCACCAACGATGTCCAGTTATTACAAGATTGGAAATAAGGACAATCCGAGGGCTGGAACCAAAAGTATAAAATTACGAAAACAATACAAGGAAAAGCAAATCAATCTCGCTTTTCCGAGGGAGAGTCTCAGTATTGGGGCTAGACAGATTCAAAAACTAGTCGCACTCTTGCTCATAGGACTCTTCTCCTCCCCAACAACCCTAGTGACAACAACCCCCACAGTGTTGTCACCGACCTCAGCTTCCCTCTTCACAAGCTCAATAGCTTCCCTCTCCATCCCTTCCATCATGGCACGAAGGTTCTTCTTGTTGATTGGAGGAGGAGCCCAAAGCGGCTTACCTTTCTTTAAGAAACCAACTCGGAAGTCCTCAAGCTGAACGACAGTATAAGGAATATTAGAGTGTAATGCCCTCAACTCAGGGTCGTTTTGATCTGTCGTCAGCCACTCCTACAGGGTCTCAAGATCTAGAGCATCCTCGCAGAATTCCTTAAGGAACCTCGCCACATGATATAATCCCTGATCAAACCCATCCAGCAAATCATATTTGACCTTAATGTCAACATCGACGGTGGCGGCCTCAGGTTCACTCAGCTCGCTCTTCAATCTATCAATGAGCTCATAGGCCTCTATCACCTTAGCAAGGGATTTTTCTCTCTCCAAATCGGTAGATTTTTGGAGATCCACAACTAATTGAACCTTATTGGAAAGATTTGAGTTCTCGGAATGAAGCCGACCAACTTCGGCCAGAAGAACCTTCTCCTTCTGTACAACTGTGCTAGCCCGGCTACCCTCAACAGTCAGCTTCTCTCACATCTCAGCGAGCTAGTTCACTATCTGTTTTGCCTCCTCATTACAAGACCACTCGACTTGTTTCAATTTGGTGGCAAAAAGGCACTGTATGGACTTAAACAGGCACCCAGAGCTTGGTATGAGACACTATCACAATTCTTGATCAAGAATGGATTCAACAAGGGAACTATAGATAAGAATCTTTTCAAATTAGAGGAAGGAACAAGCACCCTATTAGTACATGTTGGTCTCAGAGAAGGATAAAACTATAGTCAGAAGGGGGGGTGAATGACTATAGTGTAGTTTCAAAAGCTTTTATGGTATTTAAAAGCTTTTGGGCTGCGGATAAGTCCCTTCTTACTATGTTGTTTCAATGTAGTTTGGACAATCACATATATAGATTATAATCTAAGCAATTTAAATGAATGCAGTAAAGTAAAATACAGAAAGTAAATTGACACAAGGCTTATAGTTGTTCAAGGTGGTGTAATCCCTTTAATCCATTCTTCTCCTGTGATGATTGGAGGAATTCACTATTGTTTTTACAAATACAATAGTATGATTGTCCTGACTTCCCAAGCATCACAATCTACAAGACTATCACTCCTTGACTCGCAATGACTTGAAGTGATTCGATCTCTTTCATCGCTTCCTTGAGATTAAATCCTTCAGCAGCTATCACACGCACAACTCCTTCTCAGATGACTTCTGATTCAGTTGCTTCAGTTTATTGTGAATGAGTTTCACAAACTTGATTGATCAATCTCAGTACAGAATATGAAATTGTTGTTCTGATGTCTGAGTTGATCTCTAGATAAATCCTTGTAAGTTCGGAGAGAAGACTTTTCAAATTGACAGAGTTTCTACTTAGTTTTCTTTTTCTTATCGTTGTTTTTTATTTCTGTCGATGCCTTCTATTTATAGCCTTGAGTATCCTTGATTTGAAATTCTGTCCGTTGGCTATATTTATGAGGGGAATAATCCTTGATTTTATTCTTGATTCCCCCTTAATTATATTCTCCTTGATTTCAGTGATCGGATTTTTTCCTTCAAATGTATAGCAAAAATCCGTCCTTGATTGATCCTCTATTGATTGTGCATTAAATGCATGATCCTCTGAATCTTCATCATATTTCAATTCTTTTCTGATAAAGATTACTTCGCCTTTCTTTGAACGGTCGAGTGATCCATCTGACTTTGCCGTTTAGATCTTCCTTCACTGTTTTTGCCTTCACTTTGCCGAAAGTCAGTTTACTCTGCCGATTCACTGTTTCCTTCATCACTTCAGTTTAAGGAGAATCATTGTACTTCACTGATCATTGATTTGGGTGAGATTAGTGTACACCATATTTGAACATTAAATTTCATCACTTGAAACATACTTAGACTTATCCAAGGTCATCACAGACTTCCTTGGTTATAAGTCAACCCATTAAGTCTTCACTGCTTTTCTGTTGGTGCTTGGCTGGCTTCACTCTGCCGAATGTCTGTTTTACTTTGCCGTCCTACCAACTAGTACAATACTTGTCTAACTTAACTTATACCATATGTCAGACTCTAAGTAAGGACTTATACAGAGAATTCTAACTTATTTCAGGCTTGCTATAACAGCTAGTATAGCCATCAACAAAACATACTAAAATGTTTCTAACAATTTCCCCCTTTTTGATGATGCCAAAACCCTCATAAGCCTGAACATAAGTAAGCCAATATTTCATAATAATCAACAGAACAAAACTCAACAATTTTATTCATCCATTCGAGGGCAATAAGATATTGAAATTGAGTGTAAGGTCTACTTCTTCACATCTTCAAACCTGATGCCTTTGCCTTTGCTGCCCTTGCCCTTTTATGTTGGGCATGCCTTCATTTCACTGGAGCTTTCAGGCTTTGAGCTTCCTTCCCCCTTTTTGGCAGCACCAAAGAGTGCTTCAAGATTTGCCGTTGCTGCGTCAGACTCAGGGAGAGGACCATACCTTCTTTCCCGTATCTTGTTGTCTACCTCACCAACTTTGATTAGAAGGTCGAGTTGTTTGCCAGAATGCTCCATTATCTCATCCAGATGCTGAATTTGATGAGTGTGAGCATTGAGAGTGTCCACCAAGGGCTTAAGATTGTTGTCAATCGTTTCAGCATGAAACTCAAGATTGGTTTGGACATGGTGAGGAATGAGTTTCTGTAAGTTGCACAGCAGGTTTCCTTGTCTTTCCATGACCTCATCTTGGATCTTGATGTGATTGCTGAGGGCCTCAATCTTGTGGTTGAAGGAGGTTGCTTCACTCCTTAAGGCATACTTCAGGTTTTCCCTGCTGTGATACTGCCTTTCCATGTCCACAATGAGGGGTTGAATGTCCAGATTGAAGAGTCTTTCTGGATCAATTTCTTTTGGTGCCACATTGACATCCTCACCATCTCTATCTTCTTCTTTCTCGCTTTCCACTTCAACTTCTTCCTCTTCCTCTTTCTCTTCTCTCTTTTCATCTTCTGCCTCTTCTCCTCTTTCTTCCACTTTTTCTTCTTCTTCAGGGTCACGTAAAGGTTGATGTTGAGTATTGGCTGCTTCATCTATTACTATTTCCCCTTGTGCAATAGTGGGGGAGTTCACAAGTTTGGCTGAGTGAGCTTTATCAGCTGGCTCACTTAGCTGTTCGTCAACTTTGCCAATGCTATTGAAAAGCACTTCTTGAAGTGTCAGTTCATCATCATAAATCTCCATGTTTTCTTGATTTGCTTCAAGATGACCACATTTTGAGTGTTCATCCTCTGACTTAGCTTCTTCCTCAACTATCTCTTCTTCTTCAGATGAGGTGATTCTATATCCTTCCTCACCTTCCTTAAGGTAGGTGATTTCCTCTTGCTGCTTTTCTTCTTATGTTGCTGTTTCATCACTGATTGTCAGAGGTTCATCCAAGTTGCCGGTGCCAGTCATAATGGTGTTCTCTTGTGCCTTCTGGGATCTGGTTCTTCATCCAACACCTGATCTGCTGCTTTCAGGTTGTTTTCTTTTGCTCCCAGCACTGGGTTTGGGTTTCATAGATTCCTTGATGTAGGTAAACATTGTTTTAGACTTGTGAGGGACCTGCAGATTTGTGGGTTTCACTTTCAATGCGTCAAATAGGTGTTGAAGAGGGAACCCATATGATTTCCTCTCCCAGAAATCACCTTTCTTCTGCAAACCCTTGCTTGGTGCTGTAATTGATAGGTCAATTTCCTTTTGAATCTGATCCTTCAATCTATTGAATACAAATGTTGCCCAGTCGAATTTGGTACCTTCATAGATAATAGCCATCAACATGATCCGCAACTCAGTTAAGTTTTCCATTGACTCTTTTCTGCCTTCGATATTCTTGGTGATGACCGGTGCAAATTCAGCAAACGGGAGTTTTAGCGTTGATCTTGGGAGATTATATGTTTTGTTGTTTTTCTTGGGGTTTTTGGCTATCTCAGCCCAGAATTTTGTGATGTCAATCTTCACAAACTTTACATTAGCTGGGCCTATCATTGGTAGTTGTAGGAACATATTGATAAGTCCAGGCATTATGACTACCTCTTTCCCAAATATTGAACTTTTTATACAATCGATCTCAGTTTTCTTTGTGCTGGGCACACTTGGCATTTTTCCAAAATGCGATCAGATTTTCATAGTAGATTCCAATGATTGGGGGGTTTTAGGAAGGTCATTAACCCCAGATTGGAACAGCAATCAACCAAGCATTGAGCTTTTGCTTCATTGTCACAGAAAGAGAGATAGTGTTCAGGTTTGAAAAACGAGCCAGTGATGATGGATTTCTCATAGAATTTTTCAGTGGGAGAGATTGTGGAAGATGAAGCCATTGATAATTGATCGATGTTTAGAGAGGAATACTTTGAGTTTTCACAGAGAATCAAAAGTAGGGCCTGTAATTTTGCAAATGAGAGTAAAGATTTTTGAAAATTTCTAAGTGTAGTTTATATAGGATGATTTGGGTAGTGTGAACGTGGTTTGAATATGGAAGGATTTTTTGACATAATGGCATGATTTTGTGTATGTAAATCACGATATTTGAGTGAAGTGGGAGAGTGGATTGTGGTAAGTAATGATTAGAGCCCGGAAATCGAGGCGTTTGTAATTCAAAAAGAATAATATAATTACCTCCATAATTATAAATTGATCTCCACGTGTGTAATCATCTTTAGGATAATCTTCCATAACTCCCTTATTCTCCACGTGTATAAAATTTGATTATGTTCACACTTTAATTTACCCATGATTCCTATCTTTACTTCGGTGAAGTGCCTTTGCTCGTCACTTAGCCGGTTTAGTGACTTTTTCACTGAGCCGCTTTATTTGACTATTCCTAATAATCAGTGATGTTAACTTCGCCGAGTACCAGTGCCTTACCTGCTACATCTCCTGTAATGGCAAAGGTTTGATCAGCAGATGAAGTCACTTAGCTGATTACTCCAGTTACCCGCTCTTTGGTTTTTAGTCGATTTCAATCATTCCTAACTCAGTTCTCAACATGCTAAGTCTTTCATGACTGAGTGGTTTAGTGAAGATGTCAGCCAATTGAGCTTCAGTAGGTATGTATTTTAGAATGACATCTCCTTTTTCAACATGATCTCTGATAAAGTGATGTCTCACATCAATGTGCTTTGTTCTTGAATGCAGTAATGGATTTTCAGTAATAGATATTGAACTTGTGTTGTCACACATGATTGGAATTGTTTTCTCCTCTACACCATAGTCCCTTAGCTGTTGTCTGATCCGAAGTACTTGTGCACAACAACCGCTCACTTTGCTATATATTCGCTTCATTGTTGATGTAGATATGGAGTTTTGCTTTTTGCTAAACCATGAAACTAGTCTTCTGCCTAGCATTTGACATGTTCCAGATGTGCTTTTTCTATCTATTTTGCATCCAGCATAGTCAGAGTCTGAATATGATATCATCTTGAATCTGCATCTTTTGGATACCAAATTCCTACATTGATAGTGTTTTTCAAGTATTTGATTATTCTTTTGGCTGCTAGAAGATGTGATTCTTTTGGTTGAGCTTGAAATCTTGCACACACTCCTACTGCAAATTCTATATCAGGTCTGCTTGTAGTTAAGTATAGTAGGGATCCAATGATTCCTCTATACATTTTCTGATCAACATCCTTTCCAGTTTCATCTTTTCCAAAAATGACTCTTCCACACATTGGTGTATCTGCTGTGCCACTTGTATCCATACCATACTTGTGTATTAAGTCTTTTGTATACTTGGCTTGACTGATGAAAATTCCATCCTTCATTTTCTTTACTTGAAGGCCAAGAAAATAATTCAGTTCTCCCATCATGCTCATATGAAATTTGTTCTTCATCAGGTTTGCAAATTTCTCACATAACTTTTCATCCTCTGATCCAAAGATGATGTCATCAACATAGATTTGTATTAGCAATGTGCTTGTTCCTTCCTCTAGTTTGAATAGAGTCTTATTGATAGTTCCCTTGTTGAATCCATTCTTGATCAGAAATTGTGATAGTGTTTCATACCAGGCTCTGGGTGCCTGTTGGATTCCATAAAGAGCTTTCTTTAGTTTGTATACTTTGTCTTCCTTTACTTTGAGTTGGAAACCAGGTGGTTGTTCCACATATACTTCTTCTTCCAAGAGTCCATTCAGAAATGCACTCTTGACATCCATTTGATAGACTTTGAAATCTTTGTGTGCAGCAAAAGCTAGAAAAAGTCTGATTGCCTCCAATCTTGCTACTGGTGCAAATGTTTCATCATATTCTATTCCTTCTGCTTGAGAATAGCCTTTTGCAATTAGCCTTGCTTTGTTTCTGGCAACAATCCCTTGCTCATCCATCTTGTTTCTGAATACCCATTTTGTTCGAATGATGTTGGCCATATCTGGTCTGTCAACAAGTTCCCAGACTTCATTTCTTTCAAATTCATTTAGTTCGTCTTACATGGCTGTGATCCAATCTGCATCTTGAATTACATCATTTATTGTCTTGGGTTCCACTTGTGATAGAAAACATGTTAACATATGCTCCAGTTGTCTTCTGGTTCTTACTCCTGTGTGGATATTTTCAATAACTTGTTCTTCAGGATGATCTCTTAGCCAATTTAGGTCTAGTTGAAGTTGTTCTTCACTTGGTGCTTCTGTAATTTCATGTTGTGCATGAGCTTCAAGTTCTAGAGCTTCTTCTATTGTATTGACTTATGGCTCATCTTGATTTCCAAAATTGTGATGCAAAATAGTTGCTGGAACTGTTGTATTCATATACACTTGTCTTTGTGCTGCTTCTTCTTCTTGTTCTTGAAGACTTTAACCATTTGTATTTGCTTCATCAAAGACTACATGTATTGATTCTTCAATCACCAATGTTCTTTTGTTGAGTACTCTGAATGCTTTGCTGGTGTCTGAGTATCCTAAAAAGATTGCTTCATCAGCCTTTTCATCAAAGGCATGCAGCTGATTCCTGTTCAAAACAAAACATTTTGATCCAAACATATGTAAATATGAGATATTAGGTTTTCTACCATTCCATATTTCATATGGAGTCTTTCCATGATGTGTGTTGATAATTGAACTGTTTTGTGTATGGCATGTCAGGTTTGTCGCTTGCAAAGACAAAATCTCTTTGGCAAGCATGCTTCTGCAATCATTATTCTGACTGCTTCTTTGAGAGTTCTGTTTCTTCTTTCTGCTACACCATTTTGTTGTGGGGTTCCTGCACTGCAGATAATTGATGCAGTACTCCATTTTCTTCACAATAGTTTCTGATAATTTCATTAAGAAATTCAGTGCCTCTATCAAATCTGATCTTGATGATTTTCAGTTCTTTCTCATTTTGTAGTCTTCTTAACAAATCGGGCAGCTTTTTGAGTGTCTCTTTCTTCTTGTTCATGAAGATGGTCCAGGTGTATTTTGAGTAGTCATCCACCACTATCAGGGTGTATTTCTCACCACTTACACTTACTGGTGTGTCTTGTCCAAACAGGTCCATATGCAATAGATGTAGAATTCTTGTTGTTGATTGATAGGGTTTTGAATTGAAAGAACTTTTGATTTGTTTCCCTTTCTGATATGCATCACATAGGCTTTATTTCTTGAATATGATCTCTGGAAGGCCTTCAACTAACTTGTTCTTTGATAATTTGTTGATGGTCTTGAAATTCAGGTGATTTAGTCTTCTATGCCATAACCAGCTAGTTGACTGTTTGTTTTTGACAAACAAACATGTTTCGGCCTTGGCTGTTTTCCAATCCACCACATACATGTTATCTTTTCTTCTTCCTGCAAGTACTAATGTGTTGGTTATGCTATGAATGACTTTGCATCCTTCCTTGCTAAAGTGCACATTATGGCCTTTGTCACAAAATTGGCTAATGCTCATCAGATTGAAATTAAGTCCCTTGACATATGCCACATTTTGAATCTTCAGATTGTTCTTGAGCATTGTGCCTTCCCCCTTAATCTTGCCAGGGTTTTCTTTGCCTCCAAATGTGACTTTGGGTCCATCAAAAGCTTTGAGGTCAGTGAGCCATCTCTTGTTTCCTGTCATGTGTCTGGAACATCCACTGTCTATGTACCAGACATCCTACAAAACAATTTAATTAAGTTTAGGTACCCAACACTGTTTGGGTCCATACCTGTTAGCAGTCATGCCTCCTACTCTAAGTGTATATCCAAATGATCTTCTTTTTGGATAGTTAAACTCATCAACTTCATATATATAAGGCATGGCAGAATATCTTCTAGTATTTCTACTGAAGTTATTCTGATAATTTTCTCTACTTTTTGTTGCTTTTGCATCCTTCTTCACTCTCTAATATGCAGTGGGAAACCTGACTTGCTTCATGTGTCTAGGAGTATACCTAGTTTGATTTTTCTTAAGCACATGATGCATATTATGAAATGGTTTCTTCTTGTATTTTGGAGGTGCAACATTCCAATCATCCTCTGAAGGATAAAGTCTTCCTTTACCTTTCAGAAAGTCCTTGCTTTTGATTGACTTGATTGATGATTTAGTCTGCTATTTTACTGCACTGGGTTTTGACTTCACCGGAACAGGATGAGTGGTTGAGACCATGGTCTGTCTCTTTCTGAACTTTGGTTCAATGTTGATCCTAGATTCAGAATTGTGTTGACCATAGTTTCTACTCTCATCCTGACTATTGTAGCCAAGACCAGATCTGGATCTAAACCATTTTGAGGGTTTGTAAACTGGTTCATTTGTTATCTTAACTGGTATGGGGGTTTTCTCAACTGATTTGTCAACAACAGATGTATGAACCTCTGATGTTTGTTGATCATTTGAATAGATCTCCTTACTATTTAGTTCAGCTTTTGCTTTATTCAGTTCTTTCTTTAATCTTTTATTTTCCTTTCTTAGATCCTTGCATTCCTTTTCCAGAATTTCATGATTCCTTTCAATTTCATCAAATTTAGTCATGAGATTTTGGATTAGATCTGCTGGATCTAAAGGAAGAATAGAGGATTGTGTAGTGTTAGATGTGGATGCATTTGATGAAGAGTAGGAGCTAGATGTTACCTCGGTTTCATCTGATTCTTTGGCCATTAGACATAGGCTTGTTTTCTCAATGTCTGAGCTATCACCTTCATCTTCATCTAATTCTTTGGTCATGAGGCATAGACATGCTTTTTCATTGTCTCAAAGCTGTCTTCTTCATCAACATTATCCGAGTTGTTATCGATGATTCTTCATTCTTTTCAACTTTGCTAGATTCGGACTTGAGTGCTTTCTTGCCTTTCCTCTTTTCGGATGCTTTGTATTTCTTTTTTCATCATCTTTATCATTTTCTTCAGACAATCACCTTGAAGTTACCTTTCTTGTTGCAATTGAAGCATCCGTATTCATCATCTTTCTTCTTCATGTCTTTGTTTGAGCTTCACCTCTTGTTTGATGATGAGTTTCCTTTGAATGGCTTCTTTTGCTAAACTCACAAAAAGCGTTTAACTAATAAAGCTACATGTTCTTTAAGTTCATGTGTCTCTTTCTTGATACAATCGGCAAAGTTACTTTCTTGAGGTGCAATCGCTGCGGTGGCTTTTGTGTCTCTGCCGGAGCACCATCTTCACCGTTCAGCTCAAATTCATGAGCTTTAAGTTGGGACATCAGTGTCAGAGTGTCAGTGCTTGCAAGGTTTGTGGTTCCTCTAATTACTGATGTGATGATCTTCCATCTTTCAGGTAAGCCTCTCAAGATCTTTAAGCATACTTCTTTCTGGGGATATGTGTATCCAAGTCATTTGCGATTCATCGATGATGCTAGAGAATCATGTTGTCCATTTGATCAATGGATTCACCATCTTTATTTTGAAATTTTCAAATTTACGCTTTTACAATGTGATAATTTGTTTTCTTTAACTGCTTCAGATCCTTCATTTATCAATGCTAGCTTGTCCCACATCTCCTTTGGTATTTTGCAATCTTTTATTCTCAGGAACATATTGCTATCTAGAGTCTTCAAAATCATATCTTTTGCAACAAAGTCTAGATTTGCTCTTCTTCTGTCATCCTTAGTCCAATCTTTCTTGGGTTTGTCTATTTCCTTCCCTGGATCTGCTCCTGTGGATACCACAGTCATGATCATGATTGGTCCATCATTAATTACGTCCAGCATCACCTCATGAGTTGCTGCAAGATGAGATAACATTCTTATTTTATATTCATCAAAATTATTAACATTGAAAACAGGTACTTTTGACATAAAGTTTGAGGAATCCATAAGTACAAATAATAGATTTATATGTGAATGAATAGGAAACTCATATTTGAAAACTACTTTCAAAATATGCGATCTCCTTGTTATCAGAAATTAGATCTGAACAGGTTCTGATACTAGGAACACTGCTCTGCTACCAATTGTTGGTCCCAGAGAAGGGTAAAACTATAGTCAGAGTGGGGGTGAATGACTATAGTGGAGTTTCAAAAACTTTTCTAGTATTTAAAAGCTTTTGGGCAGCGGATTAGTCCCTTCTTAGTATGTTGTTTCAAAGTAGTTTGGGCAATCACAGATATAGATTATAATCTAAGAAATTTAAATGAATGCAGTAAAGTAAATTGCAGAAAGTAAATTGACACAAGGCTTATAGTGGTTCAGGGTGGTGTAATCCCTTAATCCACTCTTCTCCTGTGATGATTGGAGGAATTCACAATTGTTTTTACAGATACAATAGTATGATTGTCCTTGACTTCCCAAGCTTCACAATCTACAAGACTATCACTCTTTGATGTAAATGCGACTTGATGATTCGGTCTCTCTCACTGCTCCTTGAGATTAAATCCTTCAGCAGCTATCACACGCACAACTCCTTCTCAGATGACTTCTGATTCAGTTGCTTCAGTTTATTGTGAATGAGATTCACAAACTTGATTGATCAATCTCAGTAATGAATATGAAATTGTAGTTCTGATGTCTGAGTTGATCTCTAGATAAATCCTTGTAAGTTCAGAGAGAAGGCTTTTCAAATTGACAGAGTTTCTGCTTAGTTTTCTTTTTCTTATCGTTGTTTTTTCTTTCTGTCAATGCCTTCTATTTATAGCCTTGAGTATCCTTGATTTGAAATTCCGTCCATTGGCTATATTTATGAGGGGAATAATCCTTGATTTTATTCTTGATTCCCCATTAATTATATTCTCCTTGATTTCAGTGATCCGATTTTTTCCTTCAAATGTATAGCAGAAAATCCGTCCTTGATTGATCATCCTCTATTGATTGTGCATTAAATGCATGATCCTTTGAATCTTCATCATATTTCAATTTTGTTCTGATAAAAATTACTTTTCCGTTCTTTGAACGGTCGAGTGATCCATCTGACTTTGCCGTTTAGATCTTCCTTAACTGTTTTTGCCTTCACATTGCCGAAAGTCAGTTTACTCTGCCGATTCACTGTTTCCTTCATCACTTCAGTTTAAGGAGAATCTTTGTACTTCACTGATCATTGATTTGGGTGAGATCAGTGTACACCATATTTGAACATTAAATTTCATCACTTGAAACATACTTAGACTTATCCAAGGTCATAACAGACTTCCTTGGTTATAAGTCAACCCCTTAAGTCTTCACTGCTTTTCTGCTGGTGCTTGGTTGGCTTCACTCTGCCAAATGTCTGTTTTACTTTGCCGTCCTACCAACTAGTACAATACTTGTCTGACTTAACTTATACAATATGTCAGACTCTAAGTATGGACTTATACAGAGAATTCTAACTTATTTCAGGCTTGCTATAACAGCTAGTATGGATATCATCAAAACATACTAAAATATTCCTAACAGTACAAATCTATGTTGATGACATTATCTTTGGATCAGAGGATGAAAAGCTGTGTGAGAAATTTGTAAACCTAATGAAGAGCAAATTCCAGATGAGCATGATGGGAGAATTAAATTACTTTCTTGGGCTACAAGTAAAGGAGATGAAAGATGGCATTTTCATCAATCAAGCCAAATACACTAAAGACCTAATTCACAAGTATGGTATGGACACAAATGAGACAGCAGATACACCTATGTGTGCAAGAGTCATTCTTGGAAAAGATGAAGCCGGAAAATATATTGATCAGAAAATGTATAGAGGAATCATTGGATCCCTACTATATCTAACTACAAGCAAACCTGACATAGCATTTGCAGTAGGAGTATGTGCAAGATTTCAAACTCAGGCTAATGAATCACACCTACTAGCAGCCAAAAGAATAATAAAAAACTTGAAGAATACAATCAAGGTTTGGAATTTGGTATCCAAGAGATGGAGGATTCAAATTGATATCATATTCAGACTCTGACTATGCTGGATGCATGATAGATTGGAAAAGCACCTCTGGAACATGTCAAATGCTAGGTAGCAGACTGGTATCATGGTTTAGTAAGAAGCAAAACTCTATATCTACATCAACAGCTGAAGTAGAATATACAGCAGCAAGCAGTTGTTGCGCACAAGTGCTGTGGATCAGACAATAGCTAAGGGATTATAGAATGGATGAGAAGACACTTCCAATTATGTGTGACAACACAAGTGCCATATCTATTACTGAAAATCCAGTGTTACACTCAAGAACCAAACATATTGATGTATGACATCATTTCATCATAGTTCATCTTGAGAAATGAGATGTCATACTAAGATACATACTTACTGAAGATCAATTGTCTGACATCTTTACAAAACCACTCAGTCATGAAAGATTTAGTAAGCTGAAAACTGAGTTAGGAATTATAGAAATTGACTAAAGAGCGGCTAACTGGAGTAATCAGCTAAGTGACTTCACCAGCTGATTAAACCTTTACCGTTACAGGAGATGTAGCATGTAAGGCACTGGTACTCAGCGAAGTCAACTTCACTGATGGTTAGAAACAGTTACATACAGTAGCTCAGTGAAAAAATCACTACACCGGCTTAGTGACCAGCCAAGATACTCCACCAAAATATAAATTGGAGTAAACAGCAAACTAAGGTGTGAACTAAATCAGTTTGATACACGTGGAAAATCAAGAAGTTATGGAAGAATTTATACTGCAAAAGATTACACACGTGGAGATCTTTTTTCAATCGTGGAGGTAACTATATTCTTTCTTCTAATTACAAATGCCTCGATTCCCGGGATCTATCATTACTTACCTCAATCCACTCCCCCACTATACTCAAATACCACAATTTATATACATAAAATCACACCATTACATCACAAAATCCTCCCATATTCATCCATGTTCACACTACACAAATCATCATATATAAACCACACTTAGAGATTTTTCAAGAATTCTTTGCAAATCCTAAACCCTACTTTTTCCCCTTGAAAAATCAAAGCTTTTTCAAATCTTCATCACATTCAACAAATGGCTTCATCTTCTTCAATATCTCCATAGAATGATTCTTTGAAAAATCGATCATCAAAGGATCATTTTTTAGGCCAGAACATTATCTTTCTTTATGTGATAATGATGTACAAGCCCAACGATTGGTTGATGGCTGTACTAATCTGGTGTTAATGACCTTTCTAAACCCCCCCCCCCCAATAACTCGAATATGCTATAAGAACCTGATTGCATTTTGGAAAAATGCAAATTTTGTGCCTAGCGCAAAGAAGAGTGATCACGACTGTATAAAAAGTTCAATCTTTGGAAAAGAAGTGGTCATCACACCTGGTCTTCTCAACAGATTCTTACACCTACCAATGTTGGTCCCTTGAAAAGGTTTTGGATAAGTTTAGCGGGGGGGGGGTTAATAAACTTAACACTTAAAACATTTGGAGTTAACAAACTCATCAAGTTCGATGCTTTTGCTGATCGCTCATTAGTTTGTTTGAACAATCGTAGTCTCTGGCGATAGCTCGATGTCTCTAGCTGTTGATTTTACTGAATATGTTGCAGCGGAATATATTCAAATTAAGCCTTATTACTTGTTGTTAAAATATGATACCAAGTATTAGATACTCAGTAGTGTAAGTGTGTGATTCAGTTGCTAGTTTCAGTAGGTTGATATGCTTAATAAACTAAATGCAGAAAGTAAGTAGGCAATTTTTATAGTGGTTCCAAGTAATGTAATCCTGTCAGTCCACTCTTCTCCTGTGATGTTGGAGGTAATTCACTAGAGATCTTTTAGGTTGCAGTTACAAAAATCCCTAAGTTGTTTGTCCTTCACCAATAACTATGGGTTCGCAAACTGAACACTTGGAACATGTAGGATTGCTGCTCCAAAGTCTTCCACTGGTCCTTGAAGGGTAGGATTACCTCTTCACCAGCTCTACCACAAACAATAGTTCTTGACACCTAAGTGCTTCTCTGTCTTTAGTAGGTTTCTTGTAAAAGAAGGTTTGAATCAAGTAAATTCAGCTTTCAGCAGCTTGATAGGATGAAATGATCAGCAGCTTGGAATCTTCAAGTGTATATACTTGATGTGACTTGATAGCAGGTTACACTTGAAGAATTTGCTAGATCAGTAGCTTTAATCTCAGTAGCATCAACAGGGTGATTTCTTGATAAGAATCTAATAGCTCAAGATTGATTGTTGTTTTTCATCAATTTTCATCCATGTTTCTGTATCAGGGGTCTTCTATTTATAGGTGAGAATCCTCGTGACTTGTGTTTGAAATTCAAAACATAGCCGTTTCAGATTTGTCCCCATCTTGACTTGCATTCTGTCCCTGTACATAGTACTGACACTGTTAGTTTACTTTTTGACAGTTTTCAGACTATCCACCCTGTGACTTGTATCCATTGGATAAAGCTCTGAATCTTTCCAACGTTCTTTTAATCTTAACCATTGATTTGTTGATCAAATCAAGAGTTGTTATATGTCCTTGTCCTTGTAACATTCCAATGCAACCTTTGATTAAATCGAAACATACATTCAGCAGATTCCTGTGTTATGTAAGTCTGCTGAGATACTTGGCAGTCAGTTGTTCCAAGTTTGTTGTGTTTATAAAACACTGCAGCTGACTTCTTTATATCTAACTTTTTGTTATGAAGTTAGATTACACCAATTTGAACATAACTAAGTTCCAATCACCACTGAACTTATGGAACTTATACCTTGTACATAAGGTATATGTAATCAGTTTAGGTCATCACAGACTTCCCTAAATTCTGATTCCATATCCTTGACTTTAAACACTAAGTTTGATCCATTAGCCTTCAATAACTGAGTTTGACCCATCAGCCTTCAGTCTTCAGCAGGTCCCTTACTAGTCTACTGACTCAGGTACCTTACTGACCTAGACAGGTCTCTAATGAAAGTCAGCTGACCTTTTATAATGCTTGTTTGATCAAACCTATAAAAAGATCAAACTCTAATAACCCTATACATTTGATCTAGACATCTTTTTGCCTTTGCCCTATAACAGCTAGTCTGGCACTCATCACTAAAACTTAAAATATGTCCAACAATTTCCACATTTTTGATGATAATGCCAATACCATCCTTACAGCAAAGCAAAAAGGATAAAAACAAAAGTACATAAAAAATTCAGTCAATTCTCATTATAATCATTTTTGTTCATCATTATTACAAACTAGGTTCAGCAAAAGATAAAGAATTATGTAAGTCTGCTGAACTAGTTCCTCATTTCTCTTTCTTGTCTCTCTTTCTCTTGTTGCTCTTGATACTCTCTTATATCTATGACCATGTCTCTCATCCATTGATTTTCAATAAGTGAAAAATCAGTATGAGGATTTACTTCCTTCCACTATTTCCATGCCTCAGATAGAGTTAGATTGATTTGGTGTACTCTGAATCCTAGACGCATGTACAATTGCTTGAACTCTTCCAATGACTCTCTTGCTGATGTAGTAGGTAGACTTCTTTCACCTCTTCCACCTCTTCCACCTCTACCACCTCTTTGTGAAGCTCTTAAGGCTTTGACTCTAGCTTCCCAGAATTTAAGTCCCAGAAAGGAATTTAGCCCTTCATGAAAGCCCTTGTCAGGGTAAGGTCTCCTCTTATTGTAGTATTGCTTCTTGTATTCTTTGAAGAGGGAATCAGTCAGCTGAAGTCTCCCAGGTGCAGGTTCTCTGTATGCATTTGTATCAGCTTCCTATTTCTTTTGAGCAAAAATTCTTCCAGCCTCTTTTGCTACTGCTGTTTGGCTCTCTGCCCCCTTATTGACATCATCAACAAAACGGGACCGTAAGCCATGAACACTCTCCTGTGTGATCACTATGTTGTTCAGTTGACCTTCCATAATTTTTGTTCTTGTGTCAACTGCTGTGATCCTTCCTTCCAATGTTTGCTCCAGAAGATTGATCCTTTCAGTAATCTTAGGATCCAAAGTAGCATGTTGAGGTGTACCAGCAGGGTCATCCACAGCTGGCTTGTGTGCTTCAGCAAGGTTGTCAAGCTTCTTGTGAATGAAGTCAAATTGATCATTTAAGAAATTTTTTTGAGAGTATTGCCTTGTTTTATGCCTCTCACATATTTGGTTAGGTCAGCAAGAGCAAACAAAGTAGATGTGATATTGGAAGCAACGGTTTTAGTAGTCCTCCCTCTATTTTCACCCAAGTTCATCAAATCTTCAAATCTTTGCTCTTGTCTGTCAAGTTGAGTTCTTAACTGTGTAATGTCATTTCTAACTGCCCTCAACTCATCCAAAATATGTGTCTTTGATCGCACTGCCACACACCTCCAAAACATATGTCCAAAGAAAGATCTTCAAGAGAGCTCTTCAACATTGTACTGTGCCATTTGTCTGCTGACAACCATGGCCCAACTCCTATCCCTTCTAGCAGGGTCAGGACCTTCTTCAACCATAGCACCAAAAATATCTTCCAAAATGAGATCTTGTGTTGGTTGAGGTTCCAAGATAGGTTCTTCTTCAAACAATTGCACATATGCCTGTTAAGGTTCAGCAGCAACATATTCTTCCTCAGGCACTTGGAACTCCTCATCACTAAAGTCATAGTCCAGTAGCTGTTCATCCTCATTAACAGCAGTCTGCTGACTATCATTTCCTTCAGTACCTTTTGCCACAGTAGGCTGTACTACAGCAGCCTGTTCTTCAACAATTGCAGGGGTTTCCTCCAAACCCATTGTGAGTTCCAACCTTTGTCCAGGTGCTGTATGATCCTTAGCAACCTGTACCTCAAGTTCCAACCTTTGTTCAGGTACTGTTTGTTCTTCAGCAGCCTGAACCTCCTCAAGAAGTAGTGGTGATCCTTCAAAACCCATCACCATGTCCAATCTCTATCATATCACTGTTTGTTCCTCAGTGAGTAGGACCCTCACTTCCCCAAAAATAAAAGTAAAAATAGCCAAATTTTCCTCTAGAAATCCTCTATCATCAGTAATTTGTTGTAGAGTATTAGCAGTTTTAGATAAGGTGTCCTGAGTATCAATCCACTCCTGATATTGAGCTAAATCTTCAGAACTGATATCTGGCTCACTATGTTCAATAACCTTCTCCTTATCCAAATTTTCAGTCTGCTGATCATCAGGATTCACATCAGACTCCACAAAAAAGAATATACCAGATGTACCAACCAACCTGTTATCTCCAAAATTTATTCCATCATTGATTAGAGCCTCCAAATCATCTATAGTAAGATCTTCCAGATCTTCATCCATTTGATCAGTTTGCTGGCCCTCAGCAGACTTGCCAGCACCAGTAGATTGTTCTACTCTTGGTGCAGATGACAATGCAGTTCCACTGGCTTCTCCTTGATGTGTAGGATGATCATCATAAGAATCAGATGATGATGAATCATCACTATCTGGTCCATCCCTAGGATCCTTAAACATGATACTTCCTTCTCCTTTTTCTCTTTCAATGATTTCCATCAACCTCATTTCCAGCAAAGAAGTATTAACCAGGTCAAGTAGGTTATCCACCTATAACTTTTCAAAAGCCCATTCTTCAAAAACTGTCATTGGCTCAACAGCAGCTAATTTTTGTCTCTTGTAGTAGACAAACTTCCATTGAAAGTAGTTAGCAACCAGCTTGAGTTTGGGTTCAACATACTCTTCTTTCCTTTTCCTTTCCTTCCTCTCAAGGGGCATTGAAGGCTTTCTAGCACCTGGTTGTTCGGCTTGTTGTCCTCCAAAGGTCTCAACAAGCAAGTTTAGTGTTTCCTCAGTAGATGCAACCATGTCAGTAGGTACCTCAGATTGTACATTTGTACCTACCACCTCTAATTTTTCCACACTTAGTTCCCCCTAACTTGTATGTGTAACAGCAGGGTCAACAACCATGTGTTCTTCCCCCTGAGTTGTAGCATCCACAATAGGTCGTGGGAACGATTCACCAATTTCTTCAAAGAGATTAGGTACAAATTGTCTGCAGTGTGGTTCTTCACTGTGTTGCTCAAGAACAACACCAGCATCAACAGTAGGCTCAACAGCCTCTACTTCTACTTCCTTTTGAGCCTCTAGAATCCTCAATTCTTTCCCTTTTCTATGTTTCTTTTTCTTCACAATGTCCTTCATTCTCTTTGAAGGTTGTTCAGATTCACTCTCAGCAGCTTTCCTCTTTCTTCTATCTTCCTTCTATTGCTCTTTTACAATTTCAGCAACAGATTTCTTTTTTGCGATTTCAGCAGGTTCAGCATCCTCAGCTTCAACTGGAACCTCAGTAGATTCTACAGGGTCTACTGATATCTGCATTGTCTTCTTAGGTTTAAGAAGCTCAGTAATTTTTCTAGTGTCAGTAGCCTTTCTCTTCTCAGCAACTTTCTTAGGTGCAGCAGATTTAGTAACTTGTTCAGTCTGCGCACCACCAGTATCATCATCTCCACCATTGTCACCATCTCCACCATTGTCACTCTCAGTCCTTTCTGTATCCAACTCTTCATCATCATCCAAACCAGGGATGAGATAGCTGATCTCCTTCTTATAACTGGACATGTTGAGTTTCTCAGGTGCAACATCAGCAATCTTCAAATGAGTCAGTAGGGCCTGAATCATCAAACCCAAGGGCAATGTCTTGGACTTCCTAGTCCCTTCTCTATCCTTTGTTATCACCTTCTTCATGTATTGGACAAAGAAACCAGCCCAATCAAACTTCATGCTTCTGCAGATGATGATCAACAAGTCAATCTTGGTTCCAGACAGTGTGTCAAGGCCCATTGAATCCTAAGATGTTCTTTGCTATAATCTTACTCAACAGATTATACTCTATCCTTATATGCTTCACATTGATGCTCAGTGATGATTTGATGGTATTGTTGGTCTTTATTTTATCGACAAAATTCAATCTTGACAGCCCCATTTCTCCAGGATTGGATGGAGCATTATTTCCATGTGCAAAACCAAATGCCTCCCTCAGCAGGTTTGAGGAATCTTCAATCTCTTGGCCATTTACTGTGGTAGTAAATGCCTCTCTATTATCTCTTATAACAATGTTTCTCCAGAAATTTACAACATTCGTGTAGGAGATGCTTTCCAATCTCAGATTAAGAACATCTTCCAGTCCTTCATATCTTCTGATTCTTCGACCAATGTTGATAGCCAACTCAGTTTTATTAGCATCAACAACAAATCCTTTGACACTTTGGCTTGTTCCAATGTGAATATCATCCTTGTCCGCCATTAGAGATGAAAAAGATGAAGAAGAAAGCTTTCAGATCTGTGTTCACACAGTGTATCTTCAGAGAAATATCGATCTGAAGGTTGTAAGTAATGTCTTTGTGTATATATCTGTATATATAGAAAAAGCAGTGGGTAGTAACTGTCAGATAAATTGTTGTACGTGCACTGTAGCATTAACCACGATTAAAGTAGGAATAAATGTGATGTTGCCACGTGTCCCACAATTGATTTCATAAGAGTTGTAACTGTTGGATATTTGTAACTGCGGTTATAAAGGATAAGAATAATATCCAATTATTGTTGAATTCATTTAAGTTTGACTGTCTTGTAATGTATAACTCAGCAGCCTTCGTCTTCAGTAGACTTGCATCAGCAGCCTGCTGAGAAGGATGCCTCAGCAGTCTGCTGACTGAGTAACTCTGTTGATCCTCTTGTATCCTTGTTTTGTCCAACTGATAACACAAGATGAAGTTTAATACCAATGACTGATCCGTCAAGTGAGCTCACTCAACAGGACAAAGTCCAATCGTCTTGGTAACTTCATTTATTCAATTGTCCAAACATATATGAGTACATGGAATTGTTGATACCAATGACTAATTTGCTAAGTGAGCTCACCCAACATAGCAAAGACTAATCCCCTTGGTGAATTCCAGTACATTGCTGATCAAAGGTGTGTCAGTCAACTTTATGTTTCCAAGTTCAGTCCTTAACTTAGCAAATCATTCACTATCCAATGGTTTTATGAAAATATCAGCAAGTTGATCTTCAGTAGGGATGTAAAGAACCATCACATCTTTCTTTTCAACATGATCCTTGATAAAGTGATGTCTCATATCTATATGTTTGGTTCTTGAGTGCAAAACAGGATTTTCTGTGATTGCAATTGCACATGTGTTGTCACACATTATTGGAATTTCTCTTTCTTCAATTCCATAATCCCTTAACTGTTGTCTGAAACCATAATATTTGTGCACAAAAACTTCCAGCAACTATATATCCAGCTTTAGTAGTAGAAGTTGATATAGAGTTTTGTTTCTTACTGAACCAGGAAACCAGCCTATTTCCCAACAACTGACAGGTTCATGTGGTGCTTTTGCTCTCAATCTTGCATCCAGCATAATCAGAATCTGTGTAGGATATAACCTTGAAGCTTCCATCTTTTGAATATCATATCCCTACTCCCAAAGTCTCTTTTAGATACTTGAGAACTCTTTTGACTACAACTAAATGACTTTCTTTAGGTTTTGATTGAAATCTAGCACAAACACCTACAACAAAGGATATATCAGGTCTGCTGGCAGTGAGGTACAGTAGACTCCCTATCATCATTCTGTATAAAGTTTGATCAACATATTTGCCTTCTTTATCTTCATCCAGTCTGATGTTTGTACTCATAGGAGTTGATACCTTGGTGCTGTTTTCCATACCAAACTTCTTCAGAAGCTCCTTCGTATACTTGGTTTGATGAATGAAGATTCCATCTTTCATCTGTTTGACTTGTAATCCCAAGAAATAGTTCATTTCTCTCATCATACTCATTTGGAAGTTACTTTTCATCAGATTAGCAAACTTTTCACATAGCAATTCATTTTCAGAACCAAAAATTATGTCATCAACATAAATCTGTACCAGCAGGGTGTTGTCTCCTTCATTGATTCTAAAAAGAGTCTTGTCAATGGTACCTTTGGTAAAACCATTGTCCACCAAGAATTGAGATAGTGTCTCATACAATGCTCTTGGTGCTTGTTTCAACCCATAAAGTGCTTTATTGAGTCTGTACACTTTATTTTCTTGATCTTTAACTTCTAAGCCAGGAGGTTGCTGAACATAAACCTCTTCTTTTAGAATGCCATTCAGAAATGCACTCTTGACATCCATCTTGTATACAAACAGTGCTTGGACCATCCTTTGCCACATAATTTGACAAATTGCGGCTTATTCTTGATCCTTCACCATTGTGGATTTGGTTAGATTGGTTATCGTCATATATGAACGCTGAACATCCATTCTTCATGTTTCAGTGTCAAAGTACCGGACACCCTACAAAACAAAGTTAATGTATTTTAGGTACCCAAAATGCTTCTGTCCATATAGTGGTCATTTGTAAGCATTACCATCTTTTGCAAATTTCCATAAGGTATTATTTGAAAAGTGTTATACTTTTGTTCATACATGTATTCTACACATCCATAAGGTCTAACATTTGGTTGTGTAGGACACACATATGCTTTCTGGCCTTTTGGTATGTAATGCTGTTTGGAGTGATTTCTATTGTTAGAAGCACTAGCATATAACCATTGGTTTCTTTTGTCAGTCTGCATAAAAATGTCACTGTATACATAGGTCCCTGTTTGAGGTCCTGCTGAGGTCTTGTATAAGTCCTCTGCTGAGTCCTCTGCTGATTCCATCGCTGAGGTTTTACCCTAGCAGCATGGTTATACCTGTTGTTTCTAGTAGTAGGGGCAGGAATATTCAAGTCATCATCAGTAGGGAATAATCTACTTTTCCCCCTGAGATAAGTATCCTTAGAATGATTGACATTTTTAGGTCTAAGATTCTTATCCATGGAATATTTCTGATTTTTGCCCTTTTATGGTCCAACAGACTCGGTAGCAGGTCTGCTATCAGAAAGTCTAGAATGTACATCAGTCCTACTCTTAGATTTATTCTTTTTTTAGGTGCTATTGACCTTTTTGACAACTTTTTTTGCTTCCTTGAAGTCTTGTTAGTAGGCTTCACTACCTCAGCAACCTTTTTGGGAGTTGGATCTTGTTCATGCACAAACTTAGGACCAATTATGGTACTAGGTTCAGTAACCTTACTGAATCCACTCTTATCAGATTGTTGAGTCCAAAATCCAAGGCCAGTTCTATCACCATAAGGCTTTCCAAATTTGAATGCAGTGGAGGAACAAGATTGTTCAGCAGATTCAGCATCTACTGAATGTACAACAGACTTATGTTGATTCTGTATAAATTCTTTTTCTTTTCCCTTAAGAATTCTTAATTCAGGTTTTAACCTTTCAACTTCTGCTTGAAGAGCTTCTTTTTCAGCCTTCACAATCTCATAACCATATTGTATTATCCTCAGTTGATTAAGGATGGCATCCAAAGTTTCTTCATTGTCAAAATTTTAGGATTTGAACCACAAGTTGATTCACAATCACTTTCAGCAGGAGTGTTTATAGATACAGAATTGTATACCTCCTCTATTTCATCCATATTTGCAATTAAAGCATAATCATCCATATCAGCAACAAGTGCAGCATCATCAGATTCATTTCATTTTTCTGATTCAACTTCATATCCTGATTCATCTTCAGAAACCATAGCTTTCTTGCCAGATCTTCTTTGTTGACTTTTGCTCTTCAGTAGGTCTGAAATGTCCAGGCTTCTTGCAGATGAAGCAAAGATAATCAGGTTCCTTCTTCTGTTTTAGTTCAAGACAGTTAGGTTTGAAATGTCTTGGTTTCTTGCATTGAAAGCACAAGTAATCATTGTCTTTCTCGGATTCATCCTTCTTCTTTTCACTAGATTTCTTTGTGAAATTCCTTGAAGAACCCCTTCCATTTTTCATCATTCTGGTTTTCTTGTTCAGTAGGGCAATTTGTTCTTGCATCTCATCCAGTAGATCATCTTGAGCTCCTGATGTTTCTTCTTGATGTGTAGCAGCCAATGCAGTGGTCTTTGGTTCTTCCTTTTCAGTCTCAGGTACAAGTTTCTTGCTGAATTCATAAGCCTTGAGATCTAAAAATAATTTGAAGGTGTCCTCTTCATATAGACTTTTCATTTCTTCCATGGCAGTCATCTTTATTTCCCAAACTTCTTTTGCAGGTAAGGCTTCTAAGATTTTTGAATTGATTTCTTCTTTTGAGTAGTTTACACTCAGTAGGGTGAGTTCATCCATGATGGCATTGAATCTTGATTCCATTTGTTCAATGGTTTAATTTGGTTTCATTTTGAAATCTTGGAACTTCTTCTTTGCCACACTGATTTTGTTCTTCTTAATTGCATCAGTGCATTCATAGATTAATTGTAACTTATCCCAAAGTTCCTTTGCAGTCTTGCAATCTTTCACCTTTATGTACATATTGCTATCCAAGGTTCTATGTATGATATCAATAGAAATGTTGTTGAGGTTTGCTCTTTTTCTATCTTCAGCATTACATTCTCTTTTTGGCTTTGGAATGTACTGAGTTTGGCCATCTACAATTATAGCTTTTGTGATTTCCAGTGGTCCATCAATCAGCACATCCATCATATCATCATGTGTTGCATCTAGAAAATCTTGCATACGATGTTTATACTCATCAAAACGATCTAAAGAACAAATCAACATTGTTCTAGCATACTGGTTGTTATCCATGATGCAAAGCTTTGAAAATCATAAACTTGAAAAAGTTTTCAAAGTATTTTCACAAGCACAACAAGTAGGATTACTTCAGAATAGAAGCACTGCTCCGATACCAATTGTTGGTCCCTTGAAAAGGCTTTGGTTAAGTTTAGAGAGGGAGGGTGAATAAACTTAACACTTAAAACTTTTGAAGTTAACAAACTCAACAAGTTCAATAGCCTGCTGACTGCTCAGTAGTCTACTGACCACTCAATAGTCTACGGATAACTCAGTAGTCTGCTGACTGTTGATTTTACTGAATGTGTTGCAGCGGAATATATTCAAATTAAGCCTTATTACTTGTTGTTAAAATATGATACCAAGTATTAGATACTCAGTAGTGTAAGTGTGTGATTCAGTTGCTAGTTTTAGTGGGTTGATGTGCTTAATAAACTAAATGCAAAAAGTAAATGCAGAAAGTAAGTAGGCAATTTTTATAGTGGTTCCAGGTGGTGTAATCATGTCAGTCAACTCTTCTCCTGTGATATTGGAGGTAATTCACTAGAGATCTTTGAGGTTGCAGTTACAAAAATCCCTAAGTTGTATGTCCTTCACCAATAACTATAGCTTCACAAACTGAACACTTGGAACAGGTAGGATTGTTGTTCCAAAGTCTTCCACTGTTCTTGAAGGGTAGGATTGCCTCTTCACTAGCTCCACCACAAACAACAGTTCTTGAAACCAAAGTGCTTCTCTGTCTTCAGTAGGTTTCTTGTAAAAGAAGGTTTGAATCAAGTAAGTGATTCAGCTTTCAGCAGCTTGATCAGGATGAAATGATCAGCAGATTGGAATCATCAAGTGTATATACTTGATGTAACTTGATAGCATGTTACACTTGAAGAATTTTCTAGATCATTAGCTTTAAGCTCAGTATTATCAGCAGGGTGATTTCTTGATAATAATCTAATAGCTCAAGATTGATTCTTGTTTTTCATCAATTTTCATCCATGTTTCTGTATCAGGAGTCTTCTTTTATAGGTGAGAATCCTTGTGACTTGTGTTTGAAATTCAAAACATATCCATTTCAGATTTGTCCTCATCTTGACTTGCATTCTTTCCATGTACATAGTACTGACACTATCAATTTACTTTTGGACAGTTTTCAGACTGTCCACCCTTTGACTTGTATCCATTGGATAAAGCTCTGAATCTTTCCAACGTTCCTTTAATCTTAACCATTGATTTGTTGACAAAATCAAGAGTTGTTATATGTCCTTGTCCTTGTAATATTCCAATGCAATGGAAAGCAGTAGGTTAGGGATGGGAAGACGAACCAGATCCCAAAAGGCACAAGAGGACACTCATATGCTTAATACCAAAGAATCGTGATAACCCTGTGGTCATCGCGACGGCGAAATCTGGCCGAGGAGAGAAAGAAGAAGAAGTGACATATATGGAAGAAGGTGAAGAGGGATACCGTCTTACCTCATCTGATAAAGAAGAGATTGAAGGTGAATTCGATGCTACTGATAGTGAGGCAGACACAGACGAAATAGAGCCAGAGGAAGAAAACCAGTCTGCTGAGTCTCGGCAAAGTTGACAAAAGTGAGCCAGCTAATCAAGCTCACTCTGCTTGAAATTGCCAACACCCCCACTACTGCCAAAGAGGGAACATCAGCAGAAGCAATCAAGTCTCTGGCATATGGAACATGAAGTCGGTTGTTCCAGGGCCAGTCAAATGCAAGTATCCCTCACCAACCTCTCACTGAATCTGAGAATACTGAGGAAAAGAAGTAAAAGAAAGAGGAGGAGAAGGAAGAAGACACAGCAGAAAATGAAGATGATGAGGAAGCTGAAGTGGCACCAGAAGAAATTGATCCGGAAAGACTTTTCAATCTTGATATTCAACCTTTAATTGTAGAAATGGAAAAGCAGTATCACAGCAGGCAAAACATGAAAGCTGCCTTAAGGAGTGATGCAACCTCCTTAAACCACAAAATTGAAGCCCTCATCAGTCATATTAAGGTTCAAGATGAGGTCATGGAGAAACAGGGCCACTTGCTTTGCAACCTGCAACATCTCATCCCCTACCATGTCCAGACCAATCTTGAGTTTCATGCTGACAAGATTGATAACAGTCTCAAACCATTGGTGGATACTTTAATTGCTCACACTCATCAACATCACCATCTGGATGAGGTTATGGAATATTCTGGCTAGCAACTCGAAAACCTGATAAATGTCACTGAGGCCAACAACAAAATTCTAGAGAAAAGGTATGGTCCTCTCCCTGAGTCTGAAGAAGCAAATGCAACTCTTGAAGCACAATTTGGTGCTGCCAAAAAGGGGGAAGGAAGCTCAAAGCTTGAGAACTCCAGTGAAAAGAAGGCAAGCCCAATAGATAAGGGCAAGGACATCAAAGGCAAAGGCATCAGGTTTGAAGAAAAGAAGCTGTAGTAGTCCTTTCTATATTGATTTATTTACTGATATAAATGCCCTTGAATAATTATGATGCAATACCTTATAGCCCTCAAATGGATGAATAAAATTGTTGAGTTTTATTCCAGTGTCTATTATATAAAAATTTGGTATACTTATGTTATGGCTTATGAGGGTTTTCGCATCATCAAAAGGGGGAAATTGTTAGGAACATTTTATTATGTTTTGATGATAGCCATACTAGTTGTTATAGCAAGCCTGAAATAAGTTAGAATTCTCCGTATAAGTCTTTACTTAGAGTCTGACATGTTGTATAAGTTGAGTTAGAAAAGTATTATACTAGTTGGTAGGACGGCTAAGTAAGAACGGATATTCGGCAGAGTGAAGCCAGTCAAGTACCAGTAGAGAAGCATGAAGACATTATGGTCTGACTTATAACCAAGGAAGTCTGTGATGACCTTGGATAATTCTAAGTTACATTCCAAGTGATGAAACTTGATGTTTCAATATGGTGTACACTGATCTCACACAAATCAAGGATCAGTGAAGTACAAAGATTCTCCTAAACCTAAAAGAATGAAGGAAACAGTGAATCGGCAAAGTGAACTGACTATCGGCTGAGTGGAGACAAAGCAGTGAAGGAAGATCTCAATGGAAAAGTCAGACAGTCACTTAACTGATCAGAGAATGGCCAATTAAACCTTACTTGATCAGATTTTAAAGTATGAAGAAGATACAAAGGATCAAGCATTAAATGCAAAATCAATTGAGGATCAATCAAGGACAGATTTTCTGATAAACGTTTGAAGAAAAATCCGATCACTGAAATCAAGGAGAATATAATTAAGGGGGAATCAAGAATAAAATCAAGGATTATTCCCCTCATTAAAATAGCCAACGGACGGGAATTCAAATCAAGGATTATCAAGGCTATAAATAAAAGGCACTGACGGACAAAAAAAACCCAAAAAAAGAATGATTAAGTTTGATAATTTACAAGTAGAAACTCTGTCAAATTGAAAAGCCTTCATCTGTGCTGAAAAAGAAACATCTAGTAATCAACTCAAAACTCAGAACTACAATTCCAACATCATGCATTGAGTCTGATCAACAAGTTTTGTGAATCCAATTCACTTCAATCAAGAAACTGAATCAGATCCATCTAAGAAGGAGTTGTGTTTGTGATATCTGCTGAAGGATTTGTTCCCAAGGAATAGTGAAAGAGACTGAGTCACTGAAGCTGTTGAAGTCAGAGAGTGATAGTCTTGAAGATTTTGAAGCTTGTGTAGTCAAGGATAATCAGGCTATTGTATCTGTGAAAACAATAGTGAAATTCCTCCAATCATCACATGCGAAGAGTGGATTAAGGGATTACACCACCCTGAACCACTATAAATTGTGTCAATTTACCTTCAGCAATTTACCTTACTGCATTAATTTAATTGCTTAAATTATATCATATATCTGTGATTGCATAAACTACTTTGAAACAACATATTCAGAAGGGACTTATCCACTGCCAAAAAGTTTTTAAATACAAGATGTTGGACATATTTTTAAGTTTTAGTGATGAGTGCCAGACTAGATGTTATACAGCAAAGGCAAAAGATTTCTAGATCAAATGTATAGGTTTATTAGAGTTTGATCTTGTATAGGTTTGATCAAACAAGCACTATAAAAGGTCAGCTGACTTACATCAGCAGACTTGTCTATATCAGTTGGGTACCTAGGTCAGTAGCCTAGTCAGGAACCTGCTGAAGACTGATGGTTGAGGGTTCAAACCCAGTTATTGAAGGCTAAGGGATCAAACTTAGTATTTAAAATCAAGGATATGGAATCAGAATTTAGGGAAGTCTGTGAGGACCTAAACTGATTACATATACCTTGTGTACAAAGTCTAAGTTCCACAAGTTAAGTGGTGATTAGAACTTGGTTATGATTAAATGGTGTAATCTAACTTCATAAATAAAATTTAGATAAAAGAAGTCAGCTGCATTGTCTTATATACACAACAAAACATGGATCAGCTGACTAATATGTACTTCAGCAGCCTCATGATCACAGGAACCTGCTGATACATATACTTCGAATTTTTCAAAGGTTACATTGGAAGATTACAAAGAAAGGGACAGCTAACAACCTCTGATTTTATCAAACAAATCAATGGCTAAGATTAAAGGGACGTTAGGATGATTCAGACCTTTATCCAATGGATACAAGTCACTGGGTGGACAGATCGAAATCACAAAAAGGAGTCTGCGATTAAGGTCGATCCTAGAACGATCGGAAAAATCAAGTCAAGATGGAGACAAATCCAAAACAGCTATGTATGAATTTCAATCATAAGTCACAAGGATTTCTACCTATAAATAGAGGACTCCTAACTTAGATACAAATGATGATTTTTGAAGAAAAATAAGGATCCATCTTGAGCTATCAGAATTAAATCGATAAAACACCCTGCTGACCCTACTAGCATAAAGCTACTGATCCAGTACAACTCTTCAAGTGTAATCTGCATTCAAGCTACATCAAGTTTACACACTAGAAGACATCAAGTTGCTGATCATATCATCCTAATCAAGCTGCTGAAAGCTGAATCACTTACTTGATTCACACTTTCCTTCACAAGGAATCTACTGAAGACAGTGAAGCACATCTATGTGTCAAGGACTGTTGTTTGTGGTGGAGCTGGTGAAGAGGCAATCCTACCATCCAAGGACCAGTGGAAGACTTTGGAGCAGCAATCCTACATGTTCCAAGTGTTCAGTTTGTTAAGCCATAGTTATTGGTGAAGGACAAGCAGTTTAGGGATTTTTGTAACAGCTACCTCAAGAATCTCTAGTGAATTACCTCCAACATCACGAGAGAAGAGTGGGTGCGACAGATTACACCACCTGGAACCACTATAAAATCTGCTTACTTACTTTCTACATTTAAATTCTGCACTTAGTATATCTAGCACATCAATCTACTGATTTTGGCAACTGAATCACACACATTCACTACTGAGTATCTAATACTTGGTATCATATTTAACAACAAGTAATAAGGCTTAATTTTTGATATATTTCTGCTGCACAAATTCAGTAAACTCAACAGTCAGCAGACTACAGAGTATCACCAGACTACTGACCAGTCAGCAGGCTGCTAAAGTTGCTAAGTTTGTTAACTCCAAAAGTTTTAAGTGTTAAGTTTATTCACCCCCTCCCCTCTAAACTTAACCAAAGCCTTTTCAAGGGACCAACAATTGGTATCAGAGCAGTGCTTTTGTTCTGAAGTAATCCTACTTGTTGTGCTTGTGAAATTACTTTGAAAACTTTTTCAAGTTTCTGATTTTCAAAGCTTTGCATCATGGATAACAACCAGTATGCTAGAACAATGCTGATGTGTTCTTTAGATCGTTTTGATGAGTATAAACATCGTATGCAGGCTTATCTAGCTACAACACGTGATGAAATGATAGATGTGCTGACAGATGGACCACTGGATATTACCAAGTCAGTAACAGTGGGAGATGAGACACATTACATTCCAAAACCAAAAAGGGAATGGACTGCTGAAGATAGAAAAAGAGCAAATCTCAACAATATTGCTATTGATATCATATACAAAACTTTGGATAGCAATATGTATATGAAGGTAAAAGATTGCAAGACTGCAAAGGAACTTTGGGATAAGTTGCAATTAATCTATGAAGGCACTGATGCAATCAAAAAGAACAAAATTAGTGTGGCAAAGAAGAAGTTCCAGGAATTCAAAATGAGACCAAATGAAACCATTGAACAAATGGAATCAAGATTCAATGCAATCATGGATGAACTCACCCTACTGTGTGTGAATTACTCACAAGAAGAAATCAACTCAAAAATCATGGAAGCATTACCTGCAAAATAAGTTCGGGAGATGAAGGTGACTGCTATAGAAGAAATGAGGAGTTTGCATGATGAAGACACCTTCAAACTGTTTTCAGATCTTAAAGCCTATGAATTTAGCAAGAAGCTTGTACTGAGACTGAAAAAGAAGAGCCAAAGACCACTGCATTGGCTGCTTCACATCAAGAAGAGACATCAGGAGCTCAAGATGATCTACTGGATGAGATGCAAGAGCAGATTGCCCTACTGAGCAAGAAAATCAGAATGATGAAAACAGGAAAAGGTTCTCTAAGGAATTTCACAAAGAAATTCAGTGAAAAGAAAAAGGATGAATCAAATAAAGATAATGATTATTTGTGCTATCATTGCAAGAAACCAGGACACTTCAAACCTGACTGTCCTGAATTAAAACATAAAAAGGAACCTGATTATCTTTGCTTTAATTGCAAGAAGCCTGGACATTTTAGACCTGATTGTCCAGACCTACTGAAGACCTAGAGCCAACAAAGAAGATTTGGCAAGAAAGCTATGGTTGCTGAAGATGAATCAGGATATAAAGTACAATCAGAAAAGGGAAATGAATCTGAAGATACTGCACTGGTTGCTGAGATGGAGGATTATGCTTTAATTGAAAATATGGATGAAATAGAGGAGGTATACAATTCTGTATCAATAAAAACTCCTGCTGGAAGTGATTGTGAATCAACTTGTGGTTCAAATCCTAAAAATTCTGACAATGAAGAAACTTTGGATGCCATCCTTAATCAACTAAGGATAATACAATCTGGTTATGAGATTGTGAAGGGTGAAAAAGAGGCTCTTCAATCAGAAGTTGAAAGATTAAATGCTGAATTGAGAGTCCTCAAAGGAAAGGAAAAAGAAGTTAGACAAAATCAGCATAAGCCTGCTGAACATTCAGTAGCTGCTGAGTCTGCTGAACCATCTTGTTCATCCATTGCAATCAAATCTGGAAAGCCTTATGGTGATAGAACAGGGCTTGGATTTGGAACTCAACAATCCAATAAGAATGGATCAAGTAAGGTCACTGAACCTAGTACCAGAATTGGTCCTAAGTTTATGCCTCCACAAGATCCAACTCCCAAAAGGGTTGCCTTTTAGACCTACTGATAGCAAACCTGCCACCAAGTCTGCTGGACCACAAAAAGGTAAAAACCAGAAATATTCCAAGGATAAGAATCCTAAATCCAAAAATGCTAATCATTCAATGGATACTTATCTCAGGGGGAAAGGTAGATTGTTCCCTACAGATGATGATTGGAATATTCATGCACCTACTGCTAGAAACAACATATATAACCATGCGGCTAGGGTAAAACCTAAGGAATGGAATCAGCAGAGGACTCAGTAGAGGACTTATACAAGACCTCAGTAGGGACCTCAGCAGACTCCATATTATAGGGTTGTTCCTAACAGACAGCAAACCTATGGTTATCCTAGTGCTTCTAACAAAAGAAATCACTTTAAATAGCATTATATTCCAAAAATCCAGAAAGCATATGTGAATCCTACACAACCAATTGTTAGACCTTATGGATGTGTAGAATACATGTATGATCCAAAGTATTATACCTTTCAAAGAAGACCTTATGGAAACTTGCCAAGGGTCATGCTTACCACTGACCATTATGGACCCAAACAGGTTTGGGTACCTAAAATGCATTAACTTTGTTTTGTAGGGTGTCTGGTACTTTGACAGTGGTTGTTCCAGACATATGACAAAGAATAAGCACTGTTTGTCAAGATTTGTGGCAAAGGATGGTCCAATAGTGAATTTTGGCAACAAGAACACACCAGGATACACAAGAGGATATGGCACACTTGTGAGAAATGGATTAACAATCAGGAATGTTGCATATATGGAAGGACTAGACTACAACCTACTGAGCACTGGACAGTTTTGTGACATGGGATACAAGGTCACTTTTGACAAAAACACATGTATTGTCATTAGTGAAAGAAGTGATCAAGTTGTGTTGGCTGGAAGAAGACAACAAAACATGTATGTTGTGGACTGGTCTACTGTTGTTCCAGAAACATGCCTGATTGTGCATACCAAGTCAGAACTTAATTGATTATGGCATAAGAAGTTGAATCATCTAAAGTTTGATGATATCAATCAGTTGGTGAAAAAGAAACTGGTGATTGGTTTACCTGAGATCACATTCAAGAAGGATGCTATATGTGATGCATGTCAGCAAGGTAAACAGACAAAGTCTAGCTTCAAGTCAAAGACTAAACAATCAACAAAAAGTGTTTTGGAGCTGATGCACACGGATCTATTTGGACCAGTAACACCGACAAGTGTAACAGGAAAGAAGTACACCAGAGTGGTTGTGGATGATTATTCAAGATACACTTGGGTGATATTCATGAACAAGAAAAGTGAAACACTTCAAAAGACGCCTGAACTTTTGAAGAGATTACAGAATGAGAAAAGTGTGACAGTAGTGAAAATCATATCAGATAAGGGTACTGAATTTCTCAATAAAGTTATAAGAGAATATTGTGAACAGAATGGTGTACTACATCAACTGGCCGCTGCTGGTACACCTTAGCAAAATGGGTTTGCTGAAAGAAGAAATAGAACTCTAAAATAAGCATGAAGAACTATGATTTGTGAAGCATTTCTACCTGAAAGATATTGTGCTAAAGCAGTTAATACAGCATGCTATACACAAAACAGAACCTTAGTGAACAAGAAGCTGTTGAAGACACCTTATGAGATTTGGAATGGAAGAAAACCTAATATATCTTATTTCCATCCATTTGGAAGCAAATGTTTTATCTTGAATCATAAGGAACAATTGAAGACATTCCAACCAAAATCAGATGAAGGAATTTTCTTGGGATATTCTTCAGTCAGCAAGGCATTCAGGATACTGAACAAAAGAACACTAAAACATGAAGAAACTATACATGTTGTATTTGATGAACCTAAGTTCACTTGAATGGAAGATGAAGCTTCAGAACCTGCTGAGAATCAACAAGTCACTGATCCAGAATGTGTTGATGTTTTGGAAAGATTTAATAAATTAAAGGTTTCTGAATCTACCCCTGCAGAACACCCTTCTGGCAACACTACTGATGCAACAACTGAGGCAATTCAATGATCTGCTGAACCCCCTGTTGAAGAAACAGCAGACCCTACAATGATGATGTTCCTGAGAATAAGTCTGACTAGAATCCACAATGGTTAAAGGATCACCCTGCTGAACAAGTTATTGGCAACATACAGCAAGGTGTGAGGACTAAAAGACAGTTAGAAGCAATGTTTACTTGCTTTCTATCTCAAATGGAACCTAAAGTTGTTGAAGAAGCAATATCAGATCTAGATTGGATAATTTCTATGCAAGAAGAATTGAATGAATTTGAAAGAAATCAAGTTTGGACACTAGTGGAAAGGCCTAATCATGCAAATATAATTGGAACAAAATGGGTATACAGAAACAAACTAGATGAATCTGCTACCATTGTGAGGAATAAGGCTAGACTAGTAGCAAAAGGATATTCTCAAGCAGAAGGAATAGATTTTGATGAAACATATGCCCCTATTGCAAGATTGGAAGCTATAACATTATTCTTGGCATATGATGCATATAAAAACTTCAGATAGATGTCAAAAGTGCATTTTTAAATGGCATTCTGGAAGAGGAGGTCTATGTTCAACAACCTCCTGGATTTGAAGTTAAAGATCAAGAAAATAAAGTGTATAGACTCCACAAAGCACTTTATGGTATGAAACAAGCACCAAGAGCATGGTATGAGACTCTATCTCAATTCTTGGTGGACAATGGTTTTACAAAAGGTACCATTCACAAGACTCTTTTCAGAATCAATGAAGGAAACAGCACCCTGCTGGTACAAATTTATGTGGATGACATAATATTTGGTTCTGAAAATGAATTGGTATGTGAAAAATTTGCAAATCTAATGGAAAGTAAATTCCAAATGAGTATGATGTGAGAAATGAACTACTTTTTGGTTTACAAGTCAAACAAATGAAAGATGGAATCTTCATCCATCAAACCAAGTATACCAATGAGCTACTGATGAAGTTTGGTATGGAAAACAGCACCAAGGTATCAACTCCTATGAGTACAAACATAAGATTGGATGAAGAAAAAGATGGCAATGTTGTTGATCAGACCTTATACAGAATGATGATAGGCAGTCTATTGTACCTTACTGCCAGCAGACCTGATATATCCTTTGTTGTAGGTGTTTGTGCAAGATTTCAATCAAAACCTAAAGAAAGTCATTTAGCTGTAGTAATAAGAGTTCTCAAGTATCTAAAAGAGACTTTGGGAGTAGGGAATGGTATTCTAAATATGGAAGCTTCAAAGTTATATCTTACTCAGATTCTGATTATGCTGGATGCAAGATTGATCGAAAAAGCACCACGGGTGTAACGCCCCGTTCCCGGAGATCGAGTCCTTATCCGGAAATCGAAACGTTCGGCATGCATAATATTAAATAAATAATATTACACGTAAGCCTCTACTACGTCGTATCAAATTAAAGCAAACGGAAACTAAAAGACTCGGGTAATTTTATTCCAATAACCAAGAATAGAAATAAAGAACTAAAGAGGAAATGTAATATTATTACATCGGAAAAAGAAACCAACAAATCCAAAATGTACGAACTCCGAAGTACTAAAAGTAAACTACAACATCCAATAATAATCCAAGTCTATGAAATAATTGAAAGAAATGAATAAATAAAAAATAAAGGTCTTCAATTCTGGCGTCCTCAAACGTCGTCATCAAAGTCCTCCTCGAACTCTTCATTTACCTGTTCATCTTCTCTCCCCCCAAACACATAAATAAACATGCATTTGAGGTAAGTCCATTGTAAGGTTATTATTAAAAGATTATCTTGGTGAGACCAACTCAATCTAGGGTTCATTCCGTGCCCATCGACACGTCATGACTAAACGTTTCTAGCTTAGCTTATCTTGGTTACATCACTACTCAAGGACACTGTGCATGGCGTTCATCAGCCTGAAGATCTACTTGCTAACTAACGGTGATTAGCACCGATTAACTCCGGGGTCTCCCCGGTATGCGTATACGTCCGATGAGTTTCCTCCACTACCCTTCAGCCATTTAAGGCCAGTAGCGTTGTTCACCTCTTATGAACGTATCAAATCGCCGATATGAAATAGTGTCTAACCGAGAATAAATGATGTTTTAGCTTTTATCTAACACATATGTAATTATTAATGTGAATTAACTAGCCACTTAGGTGGTTTCAGAATAAAACTCACCTTATCAACTCTACTCCCTCACTTAGAAAACTAGACATCGCATCCTATCAATTACACAGACATTGATGAACCCTAGTTCATCAAAGCACAAGCCCTTTCATGCCCTTCCGACGGATCCGAACTTCAACTCCATTTAAAAGTACATTCGGTGTTTTAACTGAACGAATCGGAAGTTCAATCGAAGCATGTTCATGTTTAATTAATGGTAACATATCAGGATTAAGGGTTTAAAACAGTGAAAACACGATTATGAAGCCAAAAACCAAGTTGAAAAGCTAAAATGGTAAAAACAAGGTAAGACCGGTCAAACGCCCGTTTGACATCCTATAGACGCCCGTTTGGCCTTGAACGCCCGTCCACTAAACCCCAGACGCCCGTCTGTCAAAAAACGCTACATCCTGAATCAAAATTCTAACCTCAAACGCCCGTCTGCCTTGTGCAGAAGCCCGTCTGAGCTACTAGGGTCGTGAACGCCCGTTTTCCGAATATAAACGCCCGTCCGCCTAGGTTTTCCCCAAAATGCTAAATCTTTAAAACGTGATTTCTGATCCGTTTCTAACCTAATTGACATCGATTTCAACTCAGTAAAATGTAGAAAACATATCTAAACGTCTATGATCCTTTGATCAACGAAAAAGCACAATTTTCTGGCATCTACGCATCATAAAACACGATCTAAACTTCAATAACGATAATTGAAATCGTAGGAAGAGCTTCTTACCTTTTAAGCATCTAATTCCGACTTCAAACGATAGAAAAATAGCAGCAAAACTGATCCTTTTCTGCAGGAAAACATGTGATAAATCCAAACTTAGATTAGATTCGATCACACACTTCTAAACGAAAAAAACTATGAATTGATGAGAATGAATCCATCAAACTCAAAGATGAACTGAATTAGGGCTTATACAAACCTTATCAAAGCTTCAACTTTTTGATGTCACAACGTTGCTCTCTTCACAACGATTCCGGTGCTCGACTATGATCAGAAAACCGTCAAGAATTGACTTAGAACCGATGACAACAATCCCTCAGCCCTAAATCTTGCACACACCAATGTAGAAGATGAATTTGTAGGTGGAAAATCAGATTAAAAGTTTAAGGGACTGATTAGGCTAATTTCTCCTTAAATAGGAAAAATCCCACAATTACCTAATTTCAATGATTTTCCTTAATCACCCTTATTAAATCAGATTTTCTTCCTTAAATATTTATATATATATATATATATATATATATATATATATATATATATATCTCGAAAATATATATATATATATCTCGAAAATATATATATAAATATCCAAATTGTTAAACTCCGAATAAAAGGAACCGAACCCAATATTTCATTTTCGCAAAATAACACGTCTGCCCTTTCCCGAAAATCGGAATATTACATTCTTCCCCCCTTAAAGGAGATTCGTTCTCGAAACTTAGAACATACCTGGTAAGTCCATAAAATCTGGGAACTCGCTGATCATATCATCCTCAACTTCCCAAGTAGCTTCATCCGGTGAATGATTGCTCCATTGCACTAGAACCAAAGTAATCAACCGTCTCTTAATCATCTTTTCTTTCCAGTCCAAAATTCTGATCGGTGTCTCACCATATGAAAGATTGTCTTGAAGAATCTCCGATCAACAATAGTCTCAACATCCATCTTGGTCAAACATTTCTTCAACATCGAGACGTGAAACACGTTGTGGACTCTTAACATGGATTCCGGTAATTTAAGCTTGTAAGCCAAAGGTCCAATTCTTTCTAGAATCTCAAAAGGTCCAACGTACCTAGGGCTTAGCTTTCCCTTTTGTCCAAAATGTTTCACTCCCTTCATTGGCGAAGCTCGTAGGTAAACTCTTTCACCAACTTCAAACTCAAGAGGTCTCCTTCTAACATCTGCCCAACTTTTCTGTCTATCTTGAGCCGCCTTCAGATTCTTCTTAACCAACTGAACTCTTTCTTTAGCTTGCTCAACCAATTCCGGCCCGGTGATTTGTCTTTCCCCGACTTCATCCTAAAACAGCGGTGTTCTACATCTTCTTCCATACAATGCTTCAAACGTTGGCATGCCTATACTTGCATGATAACTGTTGTTATAGGCAAACTCTGCTACCGGTAGGTAATCATCCCTTGATCCGCCTACTTCCAACACACAAGCTCTCAACATATCTTCAAGTGTTTGGATAGTTCTCTCAGATTGTCCATCTGTCTGAGGATGAAAGGCCGTACTCAAATCCAACTTGGTACCGAAAGCTGCTTGTAAGCTTTTCCAAAACCGACATACGAACCTCGAATCACGATCCGAAACTATCAAGATAGGTACTCCATGTAACTTCACTATATTATCCAAGTATAGTGTCGTCATCTTCTTCAAGGGCATATCAACCTTATACGGTAAGAAATGAGCGGATTTGGTCAATCTATCCACAATCACCCAAATCGCATCATTACCGCCTCGCGTCTTTGGTAAACCGGTGATGAAGTCCATAGTGATCTTATCCCATTTCCATTCCGGGATATCCAACGGCTTAAGCATTCTTCCTGGTTTTCTGTGCTCTGCCTTATCTTTCTGACAGATATCACATTCCACCACAAACTTAGCTATTTCCACTTTCATCGAGGGCCACCAAAACCTTTCTTTCAAGTCTCTGTACATTTTAGTAGCTCCCGGATGAACTGCAAAAGCAATCCTATGTGCCTCTTCCATGACCCTCTGTCTTAAGTCACCAACATTAGGCACACACAAACGATCCTGGTACCAAAGATTTCCATTCTTGTCTAACACGTAACCCACTGTGGGCTTTTCCCTTGCAACTCGCTTCAAGTCAACCAAAACTGGGTCTTCGTCTTGCTTTTCCCGAATATCATCCATCAACTCAGACCATGCTAACAATGGTGCCACAAACTGTTGGTCTTTAATCTGATCAAAACTCCGAATCTGCAGCCCATCTAACCTCTCTGCAACAACTTCAACACTTGAAACTGCAAACACTGGTTTCCTACTCAAAGCATCGGCTACTACATTTGCTTTACCCGGATGGTACTGAATATCCAAGTCATAATCTTTAACAAACTCTAACCATCTCCTTTGTCTCATATTCAAATTCTCTTGAGTAAATAAATACTTCAAACTCTTGTGATCGGTGAAGATCCTGGCTTTAACCCCATACAAGTAGTGCCTCCAAGTCTTTAGGGCAAACACTATTGCTGCCAACTCTAAGTCATGTGTTGGGTAATTCTTCTCATGCACCTTCAACTATCTAGATGCAAAAGCAATTACTTTTCCTCCTTGCATCAACACACAACCTAGACCATGTCCCGAAGCATCCGTGTAAACGTCATAATTATCAAAGATCTCCGGAACTGCCAAAACTGGGGCTGTAGTCAACTTCTTCTTTAGCGTTTCAAAAGCCTCTTCACACTCACTAGTCCACTCGAACTTTACATTCTTTTGAGTGAGCCGGGTAAGTGGTGTAGCTATCTTTGAGAAATCTTGTACAAAATTTCCTATAATAGCCAGCCAAACCGAGAAAACTTCTAACCTCTGAAACGGTAGTCGGTCTGGACCACTTCTCAACTGCTTCAATCTTCGCGGGATCAACCTTAATGCCATCTCCAGAAATGACATGACCTAAGAAACTCACTTGATCCAACCAAAAGTCACACTTTGAGAACTTAGCATACAACTGGTTCTTCTTTAATGTATCCAGCACTATCCTTAAATGTTCTTCATGTTCTTTCTCATCCTAAGAGTATACTAAGATGTCATCGATGAATACAATCACAAACTTATCCAAGTATGGCAAGAAAACACGCTGCATTAAATCCATAAATGCATATGGGGCATTAGTGAGTCCAAAAGGCATGACTAAGAACTCATAATGTCCATACATCGTACTAAAAGTCGTCTTCGGTATATCTGCCACCTTGATCTTCAACTGATGGTACCCTGACCTAAGATCAATCTTGGAAAACACTCTCTTGCCTTGCAACTGGTTAAACAAATCATCAATCCTCGGCAAAGGGTACTTGTTCTTGATGGTAAGATTGTTCAGCGCTCTGTAGTCTATGCACATCCTCATGCTACCATATTTCCTCTTAACAAACAGCACCGGGGCTCCCCAAGGTGAAGTACTAGGCTGAATTGTGTTCCTCTCAAGCATATCCTTAAGCTGAGCTTTCAACTCCTTCAATTCAGCCGGTGCCATTCTATAGGGTGCCTAGGCAACTGGTGCCGCTACGGGTACCAACTTAATCTCAAATTCAATCTCTCTGTCAGGCATGTTTCCTGGTAACTCTTCTGGAAACACTTCAAGGTATTCCTTTACTACAGGGGTTTCTTCTAACTTAGGCTTCACTTATGCCATATCTACTGCGTACAACAAGTAGCCTTCACAACCTTTCTGACAAGCTCTTATAGCCTTAACCGCTGAAATTATAGGGTGACTCTTCTGACTAGGCTTATAAACATTTCCCTGATAAGTCTTATCTGATTTTCCCGGTATCTTAAAGGTCACTCTCTTTTCTCTACAATCCAAGTGTACAAAATTCTCGGATAGCTAATATATTCCAAGAATCACATCAAAATCTGAAAAGTCCAAAACCGTAAAGACAATCTTGCAATGATACGTTCCAACTCGAACATCTACTTACGGCATCAACTTGGTTACCTTAGTCACTTTCCCTAATGGTGTTGTTATCTCCAAAGTGTTTCTTAAAGGTTCCATTGGTAAGTTAAGCTTCTTAGCTACCTTAGTTGACACAAAAGTATTAGACGCTCACGTATCAAACAATGCCATGACCACTAAGTTATCTAACATTATTGTACCTAGAACGTGAATTCATTTATTTAAACACAAATACAACATGATTTAAATCGTGCTATAAAAGTACTCAAATAAATTACAATAAACAATAAAGGTACCTGAAATAACATTGTCATTTGGTTCGGTCATCTCAGATCCACTGCAAACACTCGAACTTGGCGACTTGGGCCACCTTTCCCATTCCCTTGCCTCTGATTACTCATAGGACCCTTTGTTGGACTGTTCTTAGCAAAATGTCCCATTTCTCCACAAAGATAGCATCCGTTTGTATGAACTCGGCACTCACCCTAATGATTCCTATTTCACTTAGGGCAAAGTGGTGCTCCGGTAGGAGGTTTACTCACTGTAGGGGCCGTTGTCTTCTTGAAATTCTGTTGCGGTGCTCCCCGGTTGTTACCTTGGCTTGTTCCAAAATTTCTCTTATTCCCAATAACAAATGTGGCCTTCTTCCTGAATGTCTCAACCTCTAAGGCCTTATTCAACAATTCAGCCATATTCTTGGCTGTGAAACCTAACATGCCAGACTGTATCTGATACGATAACCCTTCCTTGTATAGGGCCATCTTCCTCTCTTCTACCTTCATTAACTCAGGGTAGAATCTTCCCAACTCATTAAACTTGTTGGTGTACTGTGATACCGTCGTATAATTACCTTGCTTAAGCTTTAGAAACTAACTTGCCATGTCTGTCTGCACTGTCTCTGGGAAATACTCATTATAAAACATGGCCTTAAAGCTCTCTCGGTCTGTCACTTTCCTATTGCTACTCTGTCTGGCATCGATCCAAGCTTCAGCTGCACCTAAAAGGAAACTAACCGCCAACTGGGCCATCTCAGATTCAGGAACATGTAAATTCCTGCAAGCCTTTTTGAAGCCTCTTATCCATTCTTCGGCCTTTGAATGCTCGACATTCCCAAAGAAGTCTTGAACTCTGTTTCTTCTCAACCTCGTATACCAGTAAATTGGTGGTGCTTGCTCGAAAACCGGCCTAACTGGTGGGGCTGGCGGATAAACTAGAAGGTATCCGTAGGGTATCTCTTGCTGCTGGTACTAGTGTTGGTGGAAACCGTAGGGTGGGTAACCAAAGCCTTGTTGATGGTCAAAACGGGGTGTAGGTGGTACAGTAGGTCGAGGAGTATGACCCACTGGAGGAGGGTAAAAGGTCTGATGTTGCTGATGATTGAAAATTGGTGGTGAGGGGTGGCTCACCGGTGGAGGGTAAACACTCACTGGAGGTGGATAAATACTAGTTGTTGGGGGTACGTAGACTGGTGGAATGTCTCCCACTACAGTGACTCGTATAGGTGCTTCTCCTGGTTCTTCATAGATGTAGTTATACCTCGGTGGAGGGTAGCTCACTGGTGGCGGTACTAAACCCGCTGGAACATCACTTATCAATGAAAACTGAACTGAACTTCCCACATGCCATTGTGGGCGTTGTCCCTGATGAGGTCACGGTGACAAGCCCTAGCTAAGATCGTGGTGTAGGGGTTGCAGTATGAGGGGGTGGGGTGGGGCTCGGATTTGGTGAAGAATTTTGCCTCACACAACCGACTCTAACAACTGGTGTAGGACTCTCTCGTCGAACTCCTGATGCTTCAGCACCTGCTCCAGTTCTCGTGAACACCATCATGATGATCAAAGAAAACTATAACGTTACTAACAGATCTAAAGAAAACTTATCTTAGAAGAAGGGAAGCCTAAAAGACGTTTTCCTCTGATACCAACTGTCACGCCCCGTTTCAGGACACCGAGTCCTTATCCGGAAATCGAAACGTTCGGCACGCATAATATTAAATAAATAATATTACACGTAAGCCTCTACTACGTCGTATCAAATAAAAGCAAACGGAAGCTAAAAGACTCGGGTAATTTTATTCCAATAACCAAGAATAGAAATAAAGAACTAAAGAGGAAATGTAATATTATTACATCGGAAAAAGAAACCAACGAATCCAAAATGTACGAACTCCAAAGTACTAAAAGTAAACTACAACATCCAATAATAATCCAAGTCTATGAAATAATTGAAAGAAATGAATAAATAAAAATCAAGGTCTTCAACTCCGGCGTCCTCAAACATCGTCATCAAAGTCCTCCTCGAACTCTTCATTTACCTGTTCGTCTTCTCTCCCCCAAACACATAAATAAACATGCATTTGAGGTAAGTACATTGTACAAAGTAAGAAGTAGAAGCTACAATTTAATTAAGGTTATTATTAAAAGATTATCTTGGCGAGACCAACTCAATCTAGGGTTCATTCCGTGCCCATCGACACGTCATGACTAAACGTTTCTAGCTTAGCTTATCTTGGTTACATCACTACTCAAGGACACTGTGCATGGCGTTCATCAGCCTGAAGATATACTTGCTAACTAACGGTGATTAGCACCGATTAGCTCCGGGGTCTCCCCGGTATGCGGATACGTCCGATGAATTTCCTCCACTACCCTTCAGCCGTTTAAGGCCAGTAGCGTTGTTCACCTCTTATGAACGTATCACATCGCCGATATGAAATAGTGTCTAACCGAGAATAAATGACGTTTTAGCTTTTATCTAACACATGTAATTGTTAATGTGAATTAACTAGCCACTTAGGTGTTTTCAGAATAAAACTCACCTTATCAACTCTACTCCCTCACTTAGACAACTACGCATCCTATCAATTACACAGACATTGATGAACCCTAGTTCATCAAAGCACAAGCCATTTTATGCCCTTCCGACGGATCCGAACTTCAACTCCCTTTAAGAGTACATTCGGTGTTTTAACTTCAATAACGATAATTGAAATCGTAGGAAGAGCTTCTTACCTTTTAAGCAGCTAATTCCAACATCAAACCACCACGTAAAAACAAAGAATCCTTTGAAATGAAAAGCACGATCCTTTTACGCAGAAAACATGTGATAAATCCAAACTTAGATTAGATTCGACCACACGCTTCTAAACGACAAAAACTACGAATTGATGAGTTTGAATCCATCAAACTTGAAGATGAACTGAATTAGGGCTTAAACATACCTTATCAAAGCTTCAACTTTTTGATGTCACAACGTTGCTCCCTTCACAACGATTCCGGTGCTCGACTCTGATCTGAAAACCGTCAAGAATTGACTTAGAACCGATGACAACAATCCCTCATCCCTAATTCTTGCACACACCAACGCAGAAGATGAATTTGGAGGTGGAAAATCTGATTAAAAGTTCAAGGGACTGATTAGGCTAATTTCTCCTTAAATAGGAAAAATCCAACAATTACCTAATATCAATGATTTTCCTTAATCACCCTTCTTAAATCAGATTTTCTTCCTTAAATATTTATATATATATATCTCGAAAATATATACTTAAATATCCAAATTATTAAACTCCGAATAAAAGGAACCGAACCCAATATTTCGTTTTCACAAAATGACACGTCTGCCCTTTCCCGAAAATCGAAATATTACAACAGGAATCTGTCAGTTAATGGGAAATAGACTGGTTTCCTGGTTTAGCATGAAACAAAATTCTATATCAACTTCGCTCACTTAGCAGACTAGTCATTGGTATCAACAATTCCAAGTACTCATTTATGTTTGGCCAATTGAGCAAATGAGGTTGCCAAGGGGATTCGTCTTTTTCCTGTTGGGTGAGCTCATTTGACAAATCAGTCGTTGGTATTAAACTTCATCTTGTATTATCAATTGAACAAAACGAGGAGGAATAGAAGATCAGTAGAGTAACCTGTCAATTTTAGAAGTGAGGCATATTTGTCGGCCAGTCTTGAGCCAAGGCTACTGAAGGAAACTTTATTCAGTCAAACTTACATAAGTCAAAAAGCAAATGGCGGGATATTTATTATATCTTTGTAACCATAGTTACACGATCTGAGGGTTACAAAACGTTATGGAAAAGTAATGGTCCACGTGTCAAGACAACATTCACTCAGATTTAATCGTGGTTAATATCACAATACGTGCTCGGCAGCTTACAACTACCTCTCTATCTAAATATACAAATTTCACACATGTGTACCTATACAATAGGACGCGTTTAGTGATAACACCCTAGCCGGACTTATCATCGAGGCGGTCAGGGAGCTTTTAAACCTCATAGTGATATAGGGCGTTTAGTGATAACGCCTCACGCACTCAAATCATTGGTTAGCTACAACCGATATATATATATATATTTCATCTTATTTTATTTATTTTTTTTTTTATAAACTTAACTTATATCCTTTCTATCACATTCAAACCTTGAGATATTCACGATTTCCTACACGTTCAAAAATTAGGTACTAAGTTCTGCAAATCTACAGAATAACCACTAGGATCTTGAATGAATCTTGTTTAAAATTTTCGTTTCAATATCAAAGGCTTTACGTGAACAATGAATTCATGTTACACAAATATATTTGGAATTACAATGCACTTTACGGTTCACATTGGTTATACACATCCAAATTGATCATTACATCTTCAAATCCATGAAATATATACCTTATACGATTTATTTTAATCAACTAAATAATGCTCGAAAAGATCGAAAACTAAAGGATTTATTGATACAAAATAAACATTAATGCCATTGCTAGACCAACAACGACTCTACCCCTTTTACTAACGAACTTACATTGTCCTCGATGTAAAGTGAGTGTAAATAAGAAGAGGTTGGGAAAGCAATGGTGTACTAAAACAAGTCAAAACAAATCTTTGGGATGATATCAAAGGGTGGGTGGGTGGGTTAAAGTTATGACCATTGTGTGTGCAAATAAAATAAAAGTATGTGGAGTGTGACATTAGTAATGCAAAAGGGTAGATAAACACACCACATAAACTTTTGTTGATTTAAAACACACAATATTCCACATAGTTGAACTAATACATGTCACACATTATTTGAAATTTAAAAGCAGACTAAATCAAGATATGAAATATCGACAAAGTATTAACTCGAGTCTTTTATACCCGTGATCCTCAAGGTTCTTTCAAATTGTTTTAACAACCTAAGTCTAAGAAATGATGCATTTGAATTTTCGATTTTCCCTCGGGATTTTCGGATAACCACCTAATCGTTCCCGTTTTAATGATATTCACACAAGTAGTAACCCTAGACACAAAGAAAGAAATTAGCGACGTTTTCCGGCAACGGCGCCAATTACAAATTTTGATTTTTCAAGTCGATCACATAAAAACGAACAAATGGCACCAAAAGTTTTAACAGAAAATCGCTTGGGCTCCAAGTATCGAGACATAACTCGTCTCATATTATATCTTTCTTATCTTTTGTAAACACAAAAGCGAACCCACGAGTTACACGCGTTACAAAACGTTATGGAAAAGTAATGGTCCACGTGTCAAGACAACATTCACTCAGATTTAATCGTGGTTAATATCACAATACGTGCTCTGACAGTTACAACTACCCTCTATCTAAATATACAGACCTATACACAGAGGACACTTACAACTCTCGAATTTCTTTTTCTCTACAAATTTCCTGTGTGAACACAGATTTGAAAGCCTTCTTCTTCATCTCACTCACTCAAGATGGCAAACAAAGATAATGTTCATATTGGCACCAGTCAAAGTGTAAGGGGCTATGTGACTGACTGTCACTCTACTGAACTGGCCATTAATATAGGAAGAAGAATCAAACGGTATGCTGGTTTGGAGAACATTATCAATAGAATACTGGAAAGGATTTCTTATATCAATGTTTTGGAGTTCTGGAAGAACATTGTTATACATGAAGGTTGAGAGGCCTTCACTACAACTGTCAATGGAAGATAAATTGAAATTTCCTCAGACCTACTGAGAGAGGTATTTCATTTTGCACCTGGAAATAATGCCCCCACCAATCCAGAGGCAATGAATCTACTAAGGATGCAGTTTGTGGATGCAATAAAGACAAATAAGAAAATTGCATCAAATCTTGGCATTAATGTGAAGCATATTGGTTATGAGTATAATCTGCTGAGCAAATTGGTTACCAAGAGAATTTTGGGATTTGTTGGGAGTCTAGATACACTGTCTGGACCCAAAATAGATATGCTAATCATCATCTGTAGAAGTATGAAACTTGATTAGGATGGATTCTTCATACACTACATAAAGAAGGTGTTTATTGAAGACAGAGATGGTATAAGGAAGTCCAAGGTGAAGCCCTTAGGTCTAGTGATTCAGACCTTGTTGAATCATTTTCAGATACCTGATATTTCATCTGAAAAAATTAACTAATCCATAAACAAGCCAGAAGTTGCTACTCCTATTCCTGGCTTGGATGCTGAGGCCACACAAAGTGATGAAGAAGGTTGAGATGATGATGCTGGTGGTGAGCAGATTAAGGAAGTTGCTAAGTCTGCTGCACCTAAGAAGACTGTTGAGAAGAGAAAGGCTGCTGATACAAGAAAAATAATAGAAATGTTAAAGCCTATGAAGACTATGAAGCAAACAGCAGAGACTGATGAGTCTGCTGAGGGTCCAGCTGAAATTAAGGTTACTGACCCTGATATAGTTGCAAAAAGAAGACTGTTGCTGAAATCTTAAAGGAGCAACAGAAGGAAGCCAGTAGAAAGAGGAAAGCTACTGAAGCTCAATCAGAGCAACTTTCCAAAAGAATGAAAGAAATTGCCATGAAAAAGAAATATGGCGAAGGAAAGTAGTTGAGGACTCTGGAGGCTCAGAGAGAAGAAGAAGAAGCAGAGGCTATTGAGGCTGAACCTTTAACAATTATCAAGCCTACTGAGATGGTAGAAGTTGTTGTTGAGCAACCTACTGAAGAATCACAAATGAGATCGCACTTTGAACTCTCCGTAGAAGTTGCTGATTCCTCTCCTGTAAAGTCTGCTAAGCCTACTGAAGCTGGACAAGTTGTTGTTGAGCAACTTATTGAAGAACCACAGCAGACTACTGAGTCTGTACCTGCTGTGGAAATTGAAACGTTGGTACAAGACCCTGCAAGTTTTGCAAGAAGTCAGGGGGAAGAGCAAGATGTTGCTAACCTTGCTGATGAGCATGTTGGTCAGGGGGAACCAAGTGTTGTACAGATGGAGGTAGTAAGCACTAATATACAATCTGAGCAACCTACTGACCTAGATGCATCTATTGAATAAACTATGACTCTACTGGTTGAGAACTTTGGAGGTCACCGAGTGGACAGACAGCTCCTAGAAAGCCAACCATGCCCTTTGAAAGAAAAGAGAAAAAAGAAGAAAGAAGAAAGAAGGGTATGTTGATCCAAAGCTCCAGCTGGTAGCTGATTACTTTCAGTGGAAGTTTGGTTTTTATAAAAGACAAAAGCCAACTGCAGAACCAATGACATATTTTGAGGAGTGGGCTTTTGAGAAATTAGGAGTGGAGAATCTGCTGGATTTGATTGGTACCTCTCTGTTGGAAGCTAAATTGATGGATCTTCTTGATCAACAAAAGAAGGAAGTGGGTATCAAGTTCAGAGATCCTATAGATGAATTAGAAAATGATGATTCATCATCTGATTTTGGTGATGATTATCCCTCTGGTCCAGGAGGAGTCAGCGGGACTGCTTTATTAAATGAACCAAGTGTACAACAGTCCACTGATATTGTTAGGTCTGCTGGGGTCCAGCAGACTGTATAAATGGATGAGGATGTGGAAAATCTCACCATAGATGGTTTGGAGGCCTTAATAAATGATGGGATAAATCTTGAAGGCAACAGACTGGTTGGTGTTTCAGATGCTTTATTTGTTGAAGAACATGCTGAGCATAATGATGATCAGCAGACTGTAGTTTTGGAACAGGAGGTTCAGGCGGCTGAGACTCAAACAGCACCTGAACAAAGGTTGGAACCGGTGGCACAGGATGCTGAGGTACAAACAACACCTGGACAAAGGTTGGAACTATCTTTGGGTTTGGAGGAAACCCCTGCTGTTGTTGTTGAACAGGCTGTTGTAGTGGAGCCTACTGGAGACAAGACCACTGTAGGGAAAGATGGTCAGCAGACTGCTGTTATTGATGAGGATGAGCAGATGCTGGACTATGATTACAGTGATGAAGAATTTCAAGTGCCTGAAGAAGAAAATGTTGTTGATGAACCTCAACAGGCATTTGTACCAGTTTTTGAAAAACCTGCTCTTGATCCTATTCTGGAGGAATTCCAAGGACATAACCCTGCTGGAAGGGATATGAGCTTTGCCATGCTTGTCAGCAGACAGAGGGCACAATACAATGTTGACGAGCCTGCTGATGAAGCTGCTGGACATATGGCTGGAGGAATGGTGGGTGGAGTACCAACAGAGATTTTGGATGAGTTGAGGACTGTCAGAAATGACATTACAAGGTTAAGAACTCAACTTGACAGGCAAGAGCAAAGATTTTAAGACTTCATGAATTTAGTGGAGAATAGAGGAAGAACTATTGAAACTGTTGCCTCCAATATTACTTCCACACATTATGCTCTTGCTGACCTTGCTCTGGATGTAAAGGGGATCAGACAAGGAAACACAATGAAGGAAAAGTTTCTGAAATATCAACTTGAAGCCATCCACCAGAAACTTGATAAACTTGCTTGAGGCACCCAAGCTCTTGTGCACGAGGTCAGCTGAACACTTCAACCTCTTTGGATTGGATCCTAAGCTTACTTGAGAGGATCAATCTCATCAGAATGCATAATGCAACAAAGGATTACTGCAGTTGACACAAGAACTGAAATCATGCAAGGACAACTAAGTACTCTAGTCACCACACAGGAGAGTGTTCATGGCCTGCTGTCCCGTTTTGTTGATGATGTCAATAAGGGGGAAGAGAGCCAAACAGCAGTAGCAAAAGAGGCTGCTAGAATTTTTGCAAAGAAAATATGGGAGGATGACACCAATGCTTTTAGAGAACCTGCACCTGGCAGACTTCCACTCACTGATGACCTTCTCAGAGAATATAAGAAGGTCTACAACAGCAAGAGAAGACCATACCATGACAAGGGTTTCCATGAGGGACTTAATTCTTTTCTGGGACTCAAGTTTTGGGAAGCAAGAGTCAAAGCCTTGAGACCTGCACATAGAGGTGGAAGAGGTGGTAGAGGTGAAAGGAGTTTACCTACAACCAATGCAAAGGAGTCAATGAAATTCAAAGAAGTATACATGCGTTTAGGCTTTATAGTACATCAAATCAATCTTACTCTACCTGAAGCATGGAAATGGTGGAATGAAGTGAATCCTCACATTGATTTCTCTCTTATTGAAAATGATTGGATGAGAGAAATGATCAGAGAGATAAGAGTTTATCAAGAGCAAGTAGAGAAATCAAGGGAAGAAAGAGAAAGATGACACTAGATCAGCATACTTTATCTGCTTTACAATTTTGCTGATTCTAGACTGTAATACTTTTGAACAAATGATTATAATGAGAGATGACTAAATTTGTTCTGTTCTTGTTTTTTTAATCTTTTTGCTTTGTTGTAGGGAGGGTATTGGCATCATCACCAAAAAGGGGGAAATTGTTGAACTTATTTTTAAGTTTTAGTGATGAGTGCCTGATGACGGTCAAATTATACCCGTAAAAGTCATCAACATTGACCTTAAATCGAGATTAATAATGTAAATTTCATATTAAATCACTAGTTTATATTTATTATTTAATGTTAAGTTATTATTAATATGATATTTGGTATTTAGCTATTTTTATTATTAAAAGACCGATTTATTGTGCGATAAATGCTGATTGTGCAGATCACGACAAATCGAGAGGATAAATGTCATTCAATCAGTAAATCTCGAGATAATAAGGAAGAAAATCGGAGCATTAATCAAAGGATAAATCAGATCAGTTCAAAAGAATGCAGTGGGGAACAAGTCGACAAAGAGAACCGCGTTTAACACGTGTAAAAAAGGCTCGGTCGACCGAGCCTATCCATTCGGTCGACCGAGAGAGTCGGCTCGGTCACTTGAAGTTTATCCGGCAGAAATCGCGTGTATATCTTCTAGATCCTCCTAGGTCGGTTCTGACCTCTATATAAGCGGCTGACTACTGAAATTTGTAAAAACACACCAACACACACCTTAGACATACATACAATCCCTTCATTCTTTCTTCAATCTTACAATTCATAATATAACTTTGATACAATGTAGAATAATTTGAGGGTTTCCAGCAATTTAAGGGCTGCAATATGTAAGCCTTTATTTTCTGTTTCTTTATTTTAAGTAATTAATCCCTCCCAATTATGCTTTATCGCTTGAATTAGTTAATCATAGCTAGATGATGTAGATCTAGGCTATGACGTTAGGGATGTGGCGACTCCTTGTCTATAGGGATCCCATAACCTACGTCATACACTTAGTATTTATTCATGAATCTACTTGATTTAATTAATGCGTATCTATGTTAGTTTATATGAATACTGTGCGAATTACTGTTTAATCTGTTCTGTATGATGAAACGCTGAGAGATATATTCTAAGATGTATTCTGGGTTGAAATCGTTCGGGTGACCGAAAGGTGTCATTCGGTCGACCGAGGCCTTACACTCGGTCGACCGAGCCCTGTTTCATCAGTTATTTCTGCCACGTCTTTATGGTATGTTTAGCCTAGTTGAATTTATTATCTCGGTAGGTATGGCTATGGCTACGTTACTCGCTTAGTTTAATTAAAATGTGTAAAAAGGAAATACCAATATAAAACTCTTAGGTAGGCTTATGAATTGCTCTTCACAGCCGTTCAGCGTTATCTAGGTAGGTTTATATTCGGGAATTGCATGCACCTGCTTATACGTACGTCGTAGATTAGCATGAGACTATAACTTGGTAATTGCTAGTTGGACGAGAGCTTGAGTAATCGCTTAGGAAGTACGCCTAACCATAGGAATGTTTCCTAGACGAGGTGTACGATTAATATCGGCATCCTTAGTGTCGTAAGCGTGCAAGTTATATGAGATGGATACCCAAAAGGTGAAGTCACGTAATGTAGCACAGTGATCTAGCAACCTAACCGGTGCTAAGTCAAGTTAAAGAGGATGACTCCCGTAGCCAATCTAAGATAGATACAAACGGATTGACAGTTAATAAGTTCAGTTTATTATATAAATTATCTAGGTCCAAACGATAAAGACTATAATTGGGGAGGTTAATTACGTTGTGTCGAGTCGTGTCTTTACCTTTCTTGTCTTATGTTGGTCGTAGACCGCCTCTATGTCCTTGACATGTTTAATTAATCGTTTGTATATAAGATGATCCACAATTGGTTCCCTGTGGGATCGACCTTGATTCACTATAGCTATACTACGATAGGCCTAGTACTCTTGCTAGTATTGGTTTATGGTGGTCAAGTATATTATAACCTGATTGACCCCGATCAAGTTTTTGGCGCCGTTGCCGGGGAACCAATGGTCAATTTTATATATAAATAATTTTCTTATTCATGTCAAGTTTTCTGCTTTAGAGTTTGTTTGTGAGTCCTCTCGTTTATCTCGCTATGTGTGAAAAATTCTAGAATCTGGAATAATTTGGTTTCGCTCCCAATGAGATCGCCTCTCGTTGCCCGAGAAGCCTGGTTCTATTTTCTCGGGACTTCGCGCGTGTCTGTTTTATCCCAGTATGTTTAATCCGTGGAGTCTGATAGAAGCATGGGAAACCATGTTAAAATCGATCTACGGTCTGCTTTTGTCTTTCTTCCATTTGCGAAACCAGGGAAGCAATAATCCAAGTCATTAATTTTTCGGTGGCTTGAGAAAATAACCCAAAGAAACATGTGGAGCTACGAATCTAAGATGGGAAAAGCGATGGAAGCAATACCTTTAAAGCACAAAGATGGCTCCGAAAAAATTTTAAAGGCTTAAATTCTTCATGGTACAATGTTGAAGGCAAGGTACTACCTTTTTTGCTTATGTTTTATTACCTTTTGGTTTTTTGAGCATAAGTTAGCCTATACATGAACCTTAGTATGAATCTTAGCCCGGAGTTGGTTTGTAAGATTAATTTTATTAGTGTCGAAGGTTTTGCCCCATATCTTTCTCAATTAGAGGGTGTAGGGAAACATGTAGTCGTTGAAAGGAAGCAGTGAAAAAAGAGTTCCTCGTAGTTCTGTTAAAATCTCATTGACCTATGCATGAGATTTCTTCTATTGGCCATGGGAGCAACAAATTGTGTATTTTAAGCATTCACAATCTAAAGAAGACGTTGGGTTTTGAGAGAACACCATCTTCTGCTTTCGTTGAGTTTTATGGTGATGGCTTCTCGGTGAACCCACCTTAAATGAAAGCGAGATTACGCTTTGGGTGACAATTTAGAAATCGGAGACTCTTAGTACATTGGTTCGAAAATGGTCTAACCATGGTCAGGTGAGTTCAACCGAGCTTCGCTCAATCGACTCCTCCACGTGTGATGTACGTTACTGCCGATTCAACAAGATTTAGCATAGCCGATAAGCCTTCGGGCTAAACGGGGCTTAATCTTGACGGATTGGCCTGAATTGTCACATATGTTCCAACGGATAAGACGGCGTAGGCTTGCCTACATAACCGACCTTATTCGGAGTACTTTGATTCATTGTTTCTTATTGTCAAACCATAATTTTAACCGAGTTTCTTAGAATTCACTAATTCCTAAAACGAGAGCCGAGGTAAGAGCTTTGGATAAATGGTATGGATAAATGTCGTTTCCTAGGTCTCACAACCAACGGAAGGGTATTAATCCGCAAAAGCAACAAGCCCACCACTTATAGTGCGTGAAGGGTCAAAGTCTGGCGATCCGAAATGATAACTGACAAGGATAATTTTTGGAAAGTCGAGCTGAGGACTTCAAACTCAGAACTACTTCTTTAAAACCCTTAGGATTTCTTTTTAGGATTTTAGGTTTTGTTTTCTTTGAGTCAAATAAAAGTAACGTGACATATGTTGAGGTTTTTTATTTTGCCGTGTTCCGATGGCCATTGGGCTAAGGATGTGCAAAAAAAATTTACTCAATAGGCCACGTGAAATAGAGTTCTGTAAGAGAGTCAAGAAATTGCTAAAGAAAAGGAAATTTAGCAATCCACATTAAGATGGAGGCATTAAGAGAACTTGAGAATTACTGAAAATGTAACAGAGAATGATTGGTGTGAACAAGAACAATTTTGGTCAACTTCTAAAACCTTTTAGAAAGGTGATCCAAGTGAAAATCCAAAGTAGTGTTCAATTCATTCTGCAATTATCCTTATCTTTCCCTTTACACTTTTTCACCTTCAAACTTTTCGATCCTCTCACCAATCTGCCCCAACAGTTCACATTTCTAACCATTCTTTCATCACCTCTCTTTCTTTCCATCCGTTTCACTCTCCCACCCAATCTCATTCCTTTAAACAATTCTCAATCCCAAAAACACAATTTCTTACCCACCATTTATCTTTTCTTCCCATCCTTATGTGTATCTTTTTCTAAACCCATCATAGTCTCAACCTCCATTTTGTTTACACAATACCTATGTGTTGCGGAATTTGAAATATTGCTAAGCTTTAATGATTATCTTTTATCATTTTGATTTTCATGATACTAGTTGGGGTAAGTGTAGCTCTGACCCTAGCTAGATTTTAAGGGTTTTTGGTTCAATCAAAATACAACCTATCTTTCTACTGGAAGTTTTAAATTTCACACTTTTCCGACTATTCCGGCATTTCTAGATGATAGGTTTTGTTCTGAACTATCACACCGATCCGACCTTGTTGATGACGGTTATGTCTTTTACGTGATACATTGGGTTATCAGTAATTTCGACGAGTAGCTACATCTCCCTAAGTTGTTGATATCCAATGCAAGCGAGAAGTCTCTGCGTTAAGTATTTGATTTTATCTTTAGCCAATAGGTCGCATTCAATCTGTTATACCTTACCAAGTTTCTCTTTTCCTGGATTGAATACCTTTTCAATCGAGTCACCCTCGTGTTTTACCACTATTAGGAACATTATATTATGTTTTGATGGGCCATACTAGCTGTTATAGCAAGCCTGAAATAAGTTTGAATTCTCTGTATAAGTCTTTACTTAGAGTCTGACATGTTGTATAAGTTGAGTCAGACAAGTATTGTACTAGTTGGTAGGACGGCAAAGCAAAAACAGATATTCGGCAAAGTGAAGCCACCAAGCACCAAGGAGAGAAGCAATGAAGACATTATGGTCTAACTTATAACCAAGGAAGTCTGTGATGACCTTGGATAAGTCTAAGATATGTTTCAAGTGATGAAACTCAATATTCAATTATGGTGTACACTGGTCTCACCCAAATCAAGGATCGATGAAGTATAAAGATTCTCCTGAAACTAAAACAAAGAAGAAAACAAAGAATCGGCCGAGTAAACCGACTTTCGGCAAAGACAAAACAATGAAGAAGAAAGAACTAACGGCTAAGTCAGAAGGCTCACTCGACCGTTCTGAAAATGGCTAAGTAACACTTACCAGATCAGACTTGATATATGTTGAAGATACAAAAGATCATGCATTAAATGCACAATCAATAGAGGATCAATCAAGGACGGATTTTCTGCTATACGTTTGAAAAAGAATCCAATCACTGAAATCAAGGAGAATGCAATTAAGGGGGAAATCAAGAAAAAAATCAAGGATTATTCCCTCATTAATATAGCCAACGGACGGAATTTCAAAACCAAGGTTATTCAAGGCTATAAATAGAAGGCATTGACAGAAAAAGAAAATTAACGATTCAAAAAGAAAGAAACCAGAAACTCTGTCAATTTGAAAAGCCTTCTCTCTAAACTTACAAGGATACATCTAGTGATCAACTCAAATATCAGAGCTAAAAAGTCATACATAGAACTAAGATTGATCAAGCAAGTGTGTGAATCACATTCATATCAAATTGAAGCAACTGAATCAGAGGCAATCTGAGAAGGAGTTGAATCTGTGATAGCTGTTGAAGGATTTTAATCTTAGGGAGCAGCAAAAAGGAAAACTGAATCACTGAAGCTGTTGCAGTCAAGGAGTGATAGTCTTGTAGATTGTGAAGCTTGGGAAGCCAAGGACAATCATACTATTGTATCTGTGAAAACAATAGTGAATTCTTCCGATCATCACAGGAGAAGAGTGGATTAAGGGATTACACCACCCTGAACCACTATAAGCCTTGTGTCAATTTAATTTCTGCAATTTACTTTACAGCATTTATTTAATTTGCCTACATCATAACTTATATCTGTGATTGTCTAAACTGATTTGAAAACAACATAGTAAGAAGGGACTTATCCGCTGCCCAAAAGCTTTTGAATAAAAGAAAAGTTTTTGAAACTCCACTATAGTCATTCACCCCCTCTCTGACTATAGTTTCACCCTTCTCTGGCACCAACAATTGGTATCGGAGCAAGGTTCCTAGTATCAGAACCTATTCATATCTAATTTCTGGTAACAAGGAGATCACAAATTTTCAAAGTAGTTTTCAAATCTGAGTCTTTTATACATTTACATTTATATCTTCATTTGCACTGATGGATTCCTCAAACTTCTTGTCAAAAGTACCTGTTTTTAATGTTAATAATTTTGATGAATATAAAATAAGAATGCTATCTCATCTTGCAGCAACTCATGAAGAGATGCTGGATGTAATTAATGATGGACCAATCACAATCACTACTGTGGTAGGCACAGGAGCAGATCAAGGGAAGGAAATTGACAAACCTAAAAAGGATTGGACCAAGGATGACATGAGAAGTGCAAACCTGGACTTTGTTGCAAAAGACATGATCTTGAAGACCCTAGACAGCAACATGTTCATGAGAATCAAAGACCGCAAAGCAAACAAAGGAGATGTGGGACAAGCTATCATTGATAAATGAAGGATCTCAAGCGATTAAAGAAAACAAATTATACATTGCAAAACAAAAGTTTGAAAACATCAAAATGAAGACTGGTGAATCCATAGATCAAATGGACAATGATTCTCAAGCATCATCGATGAATTGCAATGACTTGGACACACATATCCCCAAAAAGAAGTATGCTTGAAGATCTTGAGAGGATCGCTGAAAAGATGGAAGATCATAACATCGTTAATCGTCGGAGGAACAACAAATCTTTCAAGCACTGACACTTTGACACTGATGTCCCAATTAAAAGCTCATGAATTCGAATTAAACGGTGAAGATGGTGCCCCGGCAGAGACACATAAAATCACTGCATTAGCTGCACCCCAGCAAAGTAACTTTGCCGAATGAATCAGCAAAGAGACACATGAACTAAAAGAACAGGTAGCTCTATTAGTTAAACGTTTTGACAGGTTTAGCAAAAAGAAGCCATTCAAAGGAAATTCATCATCAAACAAGAGGTCAAGCTCAAACAAAGATATGAAGAAGAAAGATGATGAATACAGATGCTTCAACTTCAACAAGAAAGGTCACTTCAAGGCTGATTGTCCTGAAGAAAATGAAAAAGATGATGAAAAGAAGAAATACAAAGCATTTGAAAAGAGAAAGAGCAAGAAGGCACTCAAGGCAGAATCCAGCAGTGAAAAGAATGAAGAATCATCTGATAATGATTCAGATGATAGTGATGAAGAAGACAACTCAGAAAATGAAAAAGAATGTCTATGCCTCATGACCAAAGAATTAGATGAAGACAAAAGTGATAGCTCAGACACTGAGGAAACAAGCCTATGTCTAATGGCTAAAGAATCAGATGAAACTGAGGTAATATCTAGTTCCTGTTCCTCATCAAATGCATCCACATCTAACACTGCACAATCTTCTAGTCTCCCATTAGATATAGCAGACCTAGTCCAAAATCTCATGACTAAATTTGATGAAATTGAAAAGAATCATGAAATTCTGGAAATGGAATGCAAGGATCTAAGAAAAGAGAAAAAGAGATTAAAGAAAGATCTGATAAAGCAAAAGTCGAATTAATTAGTAAGGAGACCTACTTAAATGATCAACAAAAAATGGATGATCATACATATGTTATTATTAACGGATCGCTTAAGAAAATCTCCTCACCAAGAAAGGTAACCACTTGCACCACTAAAGACACGACTTACAAACCTTCAAAAGGTTTGGATCGAGATCTGGTCTTAGCTACAACAAATCGAGGATGAAAGTAGGAATAATGGTCAATACAATTCTAAATTCAGGACCATTAATGGACCAAAATTTAGAAAGGGACAGACCATAGTTCCAACAGATCATCCTGTTCCGGTGAAGTCAAAACCCAATGTAGTGAAACAGCAGACTAAATCCTCATTCCAGTCAATCAAGAACAACAGCCATCTGAAAGGTAAAGGCAGACTTTACCCTTCAGAGGATGATTGGAATGTTGCACCTCCAAAATACAAGAGAAAACCATTCCACAAAATGCATCATGTGTTTAAGAAAAACCAATCTGTTCCTAGACACATGAAGCAAGAAAGGTTTCCTACTGCATATTGGAAAGTGAAGAAGGATGTAAATGCACCAAAAGGTGGAGAAAAGTATCAGAATACCTTCAACAAAAATATTAGAAGCTATTCTGCCATGCCTTATACATATGAAGTTGATGACTTCAATTATCCAAAAAGAAGACCTTTTGGATACACACTTGGTATGGGAGGCATGAGTGCTAACAGGTATGGACCCAAACAGTGTTGGGTACCTAAACTTAACTAATATGTTTTGTAGGATGTCTGGTACATAGACAGTGGATGTTCCAGACACATGACAGGAAACAAGAAATGGCTCACTGACTTTAAGACTTTTGATGGACCCAAAGTCACATTTGGAGGCAAAGAAAACCCTGGCAAGATTAAGGGGGAAGGCATAATACTCAAGAACAATTTGAAGATTCAAAATGTGGCATATGTCAAGGGACTAAATTTCAATCTGATGAGCATCAGTCAGTTTTGTGACAAAGGCTACAATGTGCACTTCAACAAAGAATGATGCAAAGTGATTCACAGCCAAACCAACACAGTAGTTCTTGCAGGTAGAAGACAAGACAACATGTATGTTGTGGACTGGAGAACAGCCAAGGCAGAAACATGTCTGCTGGTCAAAAACAAATCTACAAGCTGGATTTGGCACAGAAGATTAAATCATCTGAATTTCAAAACCATCAACAAACTATCAAAGAACAAGTTAGTTGAAGGGTTTCCATAGATCACATTCAAAAAGGAAAGTCTATGTGATGCTTGTCAGAAAGGAAAAAAGATCAAAAGTTCATTCAAGTCGAAGCCTTATCAATCTACAACAAGAATTCTACATCTGTTACACATGGATCTGTTTGGACCAGTCACACCAGTAAGTGTGAGTGGTAAGAAATACTCCCTTGTAGTGGTGGATGACTTCTCAAAGTACACCTGGACCATTTTCATGAACAAGAAGAAAGAGACACTCAAAAAACTGCCAGATTTGCTGAGAAGACTCCAAAATGAGAAAGAGCTAAAGATTATCAAGATCAGATCAGATAGAGGCACTGAATTTCTAAATGAAATTATCGAAACTATTGTGAAGAAAATGGAGTTCTACATCAACTATCTCAGCAGCAGAACTCCACAACAAAATGGTGTAGCGAAAGAAGAAAAATGAACTCTCAAAGAAGCGATTAGAACAATGATCTATTTGAAGCATGCTTACCAAAGAGGTTTTGGGTCAAGCAAGCGAAAACACAACATGCCATACACAAAACAGATCAATCATCAACAAATATCATGGAAAGACTCCATATGAAATATGGAATGGTAGAAAACCCAATATCTCATATTTTCATATGTTTGGATCAAAATGTTATGTCTTAAACAGAATCACCACACACCTTTGATGAGAAGGTCGATGAAGCAATCTTCATGGGATACTCGGACACCAAAGAGCATTCAAAGTACTCAATAAAAGAATATTGGTGATTGAAGAATCAATACATGTGGTTTTGATGAACCAAATACAAATGGTGAAGATCTTCAAGACCAAGAAAAGAAAGCAGCACAAAGGGAAATCTATACAAATGCAACCATACCAGCTACTATCCTGAATCATCATTTTGAAAATCAAGAGGAACTCCATACCAATACAACAGAAGAAGCACCTGAAGTTGAAGTCCATGCTCAGCATGAAGGTATGGAAGCACCAAGTGAAGAACAAGTCATTGGAAATATTCACACAGGAGTTAGAACCAGAAGACAGCTGGAGCACATGCTAACTTGCTTTCTATCACAAGTGGAACCCAAGACCATAGATGATGCAATCCAAGATGCTGATTGGATCACAGCCATGCAAGAAGAACTAAATGAATTTGAAAGAAATGAAGTCTCAGGAACTTGTTGATGAGACGAGATATATAACAACATCATTGGTGCAAAATGGGTATTTAGGAACAAGATGGATGAGAAAGGAACTGTTGTCAGAAACAAAGCAAGGCTAGTTGCAAAAGGCTATTCTCAAGCAGAAGGAATAGATTATGATGAAACATTTGCACTAGTAGCCAGATTGGAAGCAATCAGACTCTTTCTAGATTTTGATGCATACAAAGACTTCAAAGTCTATCAAATGGATGTCAAAAGTGCATTCCTAAATGGACTTTTGGAAGAAGAAGTTTATGTAGAACAACCTCCAGGATTTCAAATCAAAGGAAAAGAAGACAAAGTATACAAACTCAAGAAGGCCCTCTATGGCCTCAAACAGGCACCAAGAGCCTGGTATGAAACACTATCACAATTTCTGATCAAGAATGGATTCAACAAGGGAACTATTGACAAGACTCTATTCAAACTAGAGGAAGGAGCAAGCACATTGCTGGTACAAATCTATGTTGATGACATAATCTTTGGATCAGAGGATGAAAAGCTTTGTGAGAAATTTGCAAACCTGATGAAAAGCAAATTTCAGATGAGCATGATGGGAGAATTAAACTATTTCCTTGGCCTTCAAGTAAAACAAATGAAGGATGGCATTTTCATTAGTCAAGCCAAGTACACAAGAGATGTGATACACAAGTATGGGATGGATACAAGTGGCACAGCAGACACACCAATGTGTGCCAGAGTCATACTTGGGAAAGATGAAGCGAGAAAGGATGTTGATCGAAAAATGTATAGAGGAATCATTGGATCCTTATTATACTTAACTGCAAGCAGACCTGATATAGCATTTGCAGTAGGAGTGTGTGCAAGATTTCAAGCTCAACCAAAATAAGCACATCTTCTAGCAGCTAAAAGGATAATCAAATACTTGAAAAACACTATAAATGTTGGAATTTGGTATCCAAAAGATGGAGGATTTAAATTGATATCATATTCATACTCTGACTATCTTTGGATGCAAAATAGATAGAAAAAGCACCTCTGGAACATGCCAAATGCTAGGAACCAGACTAGTCTCTTGGTTCAGTAAAAAGCAAAACTCCATATCTACATCAACAGTTGAAGCATAATATATAGCAGCAGGTAGCTGTTGTGCACAAGTACTGTGGATAAGACAACGGCTAAGAGACTATGGAGTGGAAGAGAAAACAATTCCAATCATGTGTGATAACACAAGTGCAATATCTATTACTGAAAATCCAGTATTGCATTCAAGAACAAAGCACATTGATGTAAGACATCATTTCATCAGAGACCATGTTGAAAAGGGGGATGTCATCCTAAAACACATACCCACTGAAGATCAATTGGCTGACATCTTCACTAAACCACTCACTATGAAAGATTTAGTATGTTGAGAATCGAGTTAGGGATGATTGAAATTGAATAAGTATCAAAGAGCGGCTAACCGAGTAATCGGCTAAGTGACTTCATCAATGGTACAACCTTTGCCATTACGGGAGTCAGAGCGGTAAGGCACTGGTATCCAACGAAGATAACTTAACTGATTGTTAGGAACAGTTAAGAGAAGCAGCTCAGTGAAGAACTCATTGGATCGGCTAAGTGACCAGCCAAGGCACTTCACCGAAATAAAGACTTGGAGATCGGCTAAGTGACCAGCCAAGGCACTTCACCGAAATAAATACTTGGATAAATTAAAAGTGTGAACAAAATCAATTCTGATTACACGTGGAGAATAAGGAAATTATGGAGGATTATTCTGTGGAAGATTACACACGTATGATCATGGAGGTAATTATAATATTTTTCGAATTATTAACTCCTCGATTCCCGGCTCTATCATTACTTACCTCAAACCACTCCCCCATTCCACTCGAATATCGCAATTTACATACACAAACCATTATGTCACAAAATCCTTCCATATTCAAACCACGTTCACACTACCCAAATCACACTATATAAACAGACTCAGAGATTTTTAGAAATCTTTACTCTCTCTTGCAAATTACAAACCCAATCTCTGATTATCACTGAAAACTTGAAAAACTTCTTCCTAAACATCTATCTACTATCAATGGCATCATCTTCCACAATTTCTCCCACTGAAAAATACTATGAAAAATCAATCATCACTGGTTCGTTTTTCAAACCTGAACACTATCTATCGTTTTGTGATAACGATGCAAAAGCTCAACGCTTGGTCGATTGCTGTACAAATTTGGGGCTAATGACGTTTCTAAACCCCCCAATTACGGGAATTTGCTATGAAAACCTGATCGCATTCTGGAAAAATGCCAAGTTTGTGCCCAGCACAAAGAAACTGAGGTCGACTGCATAAAAAATTCAATTTTTGGGAAAGAGATAGTCATCACGCCTGGACTTCTCAATAGGTTCCTACAATTACCAATGATAGGCCCGCACAATGTCAAGTTTGTGCAGATCGACATCACAAAATTCAAAGGCCGAGATAGCCAAAAATCCGAGGAAAAACAAAGAAAACATACAATCTACCTAGATCAACACTCAAACTTCCGTTTGCCGAGTTTGCACCACCATCACCAAGAATATAGAAAGCGAAAAAGGATCCATGGAAAACCTGACTGAGGTTCGGATCAGATTGATGGCCATCATCTACGAACGCATCAAATTCGACTGGGCAACTTTTGTATTCAATAGACTAAAGGATCATATACAAAAGGAATTTGACCTTTCAATTACAGCACCAAACAAGGGTTTGTAGAAGAAAGGTGATTTCTAGGAAAAGAAATCATACGGGTTTCCTCTTCAACACCTGTTCAACGCATTGAACGTGAAACCCACAAATCTGCAGTCCCCAAACAAGTCAAAGACGATGTTCACTTACATCATGGCTTCCATGAAGCCCAAACCCATAGCTGAGAGAAAAAAAAAGCAGCCAGAAGGCAGTAGATCAGGAGTGGGACGAAGAACCAGATCCCAGACAGCGCATGAAAACATCTCTCTGCCTGGAACCAGCAACTTAATTGACTCTGTGACAATCAGTGATGACACAGAAACAGAAGAAGAAAAGCAACAAGAGGAAATCACCTACCTAGAGGAAGGTGAAGAAGGATATAGAATCACTTCATCTGAAGAGGATGAGATACATAAGGAAGAGGATGAGTCAGAGGATGAACGCTCAGAAGGAGGAAATCTTGAAGCAATTCAAGAAGATTTGGGGATTTCTGATGATGAACTGACTCTCCAAGAAGTGCTTTTCAAAAGCACAGGCAAAGTTGACAACCAGCTAAGTGAGCCAGCTGATAAAGCTCACTCAGCCGAACTTGTCAACTGCCCCACAATTGCACAAGGGGGAACAGTGGTTGATGAAGTAGTCCACACTCAACAAGAACAGATGGAAGAAAAGGAAGAAGAAGCGGAAAATGAGAAGGAAGAGGAAGAAGAAGAAAAAGAAGAAATTGAAGTGGAAAATGAGAATGAAACTGATGGGGATGAAGAGGATGTCTATGTGGCACCAGAAGAAATTGATCCAGAGAGAGTCTTCAATATGGACATTCAACCCCTCATTGTGGACATGGAAAGGCAATATTACAGCAGGCAAAACCTGAAGAATGCCTTAAGGAGTGAAGCAACCTCCTTCAATCACAAGATTGAGGCTCTCCTCAGCCATATCAAGATCCAAGATGAGGTCATGGAGAGACAAGGAAATTTACTTTGCAACTTACAACAACTCATCCCTCATCATGTCCAAACCAATCTTGAGTTCCTTGCTGAGACAAATGACAACAATCTCAAGCCATTGGTGGACACTCTCAATACACACACTCAACAAATTCAGCATCTGGATGAGATAATGGAGCATTCTGGCAAGCAGCTGGACTTTCTAATCAAAGTTGGTGAGGCCAACAACAAAATACTGGAGAAAAAGTATGGTCCTCTCCCTGAATCTGAAGCAGCAATTGCAGACCTTGAAGCACGTTTTGATGCTGCCACAAAGGGGGAAGGAGACTCAAAGCCTGAGAGCTCCAGTGGAAAGGGAACTCCAGTGGAAAGGGAAAGGGCAGCAAAGAGCTCCAGTGAAAAGGGAAAGGGCAGCAAAGGCAAAGGCATCAGGATTGAAGAAATGAAGAAGTAAACATGTGCCCTTTTGCTTAATTCAATTTGATTTTATCATTTGCCTTTGCTCTTTAAATAAAAAGATGCAATATCTTATTGCACTGTGATGGATGAATAAAATTGTTGACTTTTGTTCTGTTGTTTATTATGAAAATTTTTGATTACTTATGTTCAGGCTTATGAGGGTTTTGGCATCATCAAAAAGGGGGAAATTGTTAGGAACATTTTATTATGTTTTGATGATGGCCATACTAGTTTGTTATAGCAAGCTGAAATAAGTTAGAATTCTCTGTATAAGTCTTTACTTAGAGTCCGACATGTTGTATAAGTTGAGTCAGACAAGTATTGTACTAGTTGGTAGGACGGCGAAGCAAAAATAGATATTCGGCAAAGTGAAGCCAGCCAAGCACCAGCAGAGAAGTAATGAAGACATTATGGTCTGACTTATAACCAAGGAAGTCTGTGATGACCTTGGATAAGTCTAAGTTATGTTTCAAGTGATGAAACTCAATATTCAAATTTGGTGTACACTGGTCTCACCCAAATCAAGGATCGATGAAGTATAAAGATTCTCATGAAACTAAAACAAAGAAGAAAACAATGAATCGGCCGAGTAAACCGACTTTCGGCAAAGACAAAACAAATGAGAAAGAACTAACGGCTAAGTCAGAAGGCTCACTCGACCGTTCTGAAAACGGCGAAGTAACACTTACCAGATCAGACTTGATATATGTTGAAGATACAGAAGATCATGCATTAAATGCACAATCAATAGAGGATCAATCAAGGACGGATTTTCTCTATATACGTTTGAAGAAAGAATCCGATCACCAAAATCAAGGAGAATGCAATTAAGGGGAAATCAAGAATAAAATCAAGGATTATTCCTCATTAATATAGCCAACGGACAGAATTTCAAAACCAAGGTTATTCAAGGCTATAAATAGAAGGCATTGACAGAAAAAGAAAAATAACGATTCAAAAAGAAAGAAACCAGAAACTCTGTCAATTTGAAAAGCCTTCTCTCTGAACTTACAAGGATACATCTAGTGATCAACTCAAATATCAGAGCTAAAAAGTCATACATAGAACTGAGATTGATCAAGCAAGTGTGTGAATCACATTCATATCAAATCAAGCAAATCGAATCGAGGCAATCTGAGAAGGAGTTGAATCTGTGATAGCTGTTGAAGGATTTTAATCTTAGGGAGCAGCAAAAAGGAAGACTGAATCACTGAAGCTATTGCAGTCAAGGAGTGATAGTCTTGTAGATTGTGAAGCTTGGAAAGCCAAGGACAATCATACTATTGTATCTGTGAAAACAATAGTGAATTCCTCCGATCATCACAGGAGAAGAGTGGATTAAGGGATTACACCACCCTGAACCACTATAAGCCTTGTGTCAATTTAATTTCTGCAATTTACTTTACAGCATTTCTTTAATTTGCCTACATCATAACTTATATCTGTGATTGTCTAAACTGATTTGAAAACAACATAGTAAGAATGGACTTATCCGCTGTCCAAAAGCTTTTGAATAAAAGAAAAGTTTTTGAAACTCCACTATAGTCATTCACCCCCCCCCCCCCTCTAACTATAGTTTCACCCTTCTCTGGGACCAACACCCACGTCGGGTAATGCTTTTTGATCTTTGTCTTCTCCACCCGGTTTTAAGAATATTTAGGCGGTGGAGGTTGTAGATGAAGACCACCATCTTTAGTTGCTTGTTTATTTTTCTTTCTATTTAGTATTTTTCTTTTTGGTTTCCCTTGTCATTGGTTGTATAAAATAAAGTGGCTTAAACTGTTTTTAGGTATTTATACCTCATTACTGCCACATTATTTTATAACTTCCATAGACATGGTATTTGACGGTTTCGTGGAGTTTGTTTGCTTATATAGGATGTGTCTATCTCTCCACGACATGCTGAAATTTACTCCGATCTTTTTCCTTTACTTGGACCCGTTTCAGAGCTAAGTCTTTTTCTTAAATTCTCATTTATTTTTGTCATTGAGGACAATGCCATGTTTAAGTGGGGGTAGGAGACTTAGCCATGTTATGTTATAATTGAAAATTGAATGAAACGGCACATGATTGAAAAAATTGAAAAAATACCATATTATGTATCTCGTACCTTTAGAATTGTGAGTTCCTAACTAAGAATTGATAGGAAATGAACCAAGTTTCATGAGTACGTGATCATTTTATACTTATGTTAAGTAAATTTAAGGATATTCATGCCCGTTTTTGCAAGTAGTTATTTATTATTCAATTACTCAATCATGAATCGAGTATACCGCGCAAATCATAATAATCAAGAAATTATGTGTACATTGCATAGATGATTGGTTATGTGAACTTAGTATCAATATCTATATGCCGATGCATTCTTATCTTTTAGCCATTAAAGCGAGTAATAAGCTTGAGACGTACTGTGTTTTATCAAAATGTTAGACACTTTGGGCTTGTAGTGACATTACCAAAGTAGCCCCGCTGCTTGTGGTAATATTCGATGCTATACATGATCTAAGATAGGGGGATACTCTAAAAAGTTTTCTTCCTTGAGATTGATAGTACTTGAAAAATATGAAGAATTGAAGAAATTCAACTTTTAAGAGGCTTTGAGTAGTACTCGGTCTCCAAGTCCAAAATCCCTATAGATACGCTCTTGCTTATTGCTCTAGTGTGCTATGACCATTAAGAGGCATAAGAAGTATGAATGCTTGAGGTTGGTAGGTTGAGATTGCGAAGTTAGCATAAACTCTAATCTTGCCACGAATATATAAAACTAAATGCACATGCACACATCACTTGATTCATAGTAAGTAGTGAATAATGGATATCTTATGAGCATGACTAGTATGAGTTGACTTGAGTTTCTTGTGTAAGTATGATTTGACCATAGAAAATGTTGTCTTGGGAATGACTTATTGATGCTTTGTTCGGGACGATCAAAGTCTAAGTGGGGGGTAGTTGATGACGGTCAAATTATACCCGTAAAAGTCATCAACATTGACCTTAAATTGAGATTAATAATGTATATTTCATATTAAATCACTCGTTTATATTTATTATTTAATGTTAAGTGATTATTAATATGATATTTGGTATTTAGTTTGTTTTATTATTAAAAGACCGATTTATTGTGCGATAAATGCGATTTTGCGAGATCACGACAAATCGAGAGGATAAATGTCATTCAATCAAGAAATCTCGAGATAATAAGGAAGAAAATCGGAGCATTAATCAAAGGTTAAATCGGATCGATTCAAAAATGCAATGGGGAACAAGTCAGACAAAGAGACGCGTTTAACACGTGTAAAAAGGGCTCGGTCGACCGAGCCTATCCATTCGGTCGACCGAGAGAGTCGGCTCGGTCACTTGAAGTTTATCCGCGAAATCGCGTGTATATCTTCTAGATCCTCCTAGGTCGATTCTGACCTCTATATAAGCGGCGACTACTTAAATTTGTAAAAACACACCAACACACACCTTAGACATACATACAATCCCTTCATTCTTTCTTCAATCTTACAATTCATAATATAACTTTGATACAATGTAGAATAATTTGAGGGTTTCCAGCAATTTAAGGGTTGTAATATGTAAGCCTTTATTTTCTGTTTCTTTCTTTTATGTAATTAATCCCTCCCAATTATGCTTTATCGTTTGAATTAGTTAATCATAGCTAGATGATGTAGATCTAGGCTATGACGTTAGGGATGTGGCGACTCCTTGTCTATGGGGATCCCATAACCTACGTCATACACTTAGTATTTATTCATGAATCTACTTGATTTAATTAATGCGTATCTATGTTAGTTTATATGAATACTATGCGAATTACTGTTTAATCTGTTCTGTATGATGAAACGCTGAGAGATATATTCTAAGATGTATTTTGGGTTGAAATCGTTCGGGTGACCGAAAGGTGTCATTCGGTCGACCGAGGCCTTACACTCGGTTGACCGAGCCCTGTTTCATCAGTTATTTCTGCCACGTCTTTATGGTAGGTTTAGCCTAGTTGAATTTATTATCTCAGTAGGTATGGCTATGGCTACGTTACTCGCTTAGTTTAATTAAAACGTGTAAAAAGGAAATACCAATATAAAACTCTTAGGTAGGCTTATGAATTGCTCTTCACGGACGTTCAGCGTTATCTAGGTAGGTTTATATTCGGGAATTGCATGCACCTGCTTATACGTACGTCGTAGATTAGCATGAGACTATAACTTGGTAATTGCTAGTTGGACGAGAGCTTGAGTAATCACTTAGGAAATACGCCTAACCATAGGAATGTTGCCTGACGAGGTGTATGATTAATATCGGCATCCTTAGTGTCGTAAGCGTGCAAGTTATATGAGATGGATACCCAAAAGGTGAAGTCACGTAATGTAGCACAGTGATCTAGCAACCTAACCGGTGCTAAGTCAAGTTAAAGAGGATGACTCCCGTAGCCAATCTAAGATAGATACAACCGGATTGACAGTTAATAAGTTCAGTTTATTATAAAAATTATCTAGGTCCAAACGATAAAGACTATAATTGGGGAGGTTAATTACGTTGTGTCGAGTTGTGTCTTTACCTTTCTTGTCTTATGTTGGTCCTAGACCACCTCTATGTCCTTGACATGTTTAATTAATTGTTTGAATATAAGATGATCCACAATTGGTTCCCTGTGGGATCGACCTTGATTCACTATAGCTATACTACGATAGGCCTAGTCCTCTTGCTAGTATTGGTTTATGGTGGTCAAGTATATTATAACCTGATTGACCCCGATCAGTGCCAGACTAGCTGTTATAGAGAAAGGCAAAAAGATGTCTACATCAAATGTATAGGTTTATTAGAGTTTGATCTTGTATTGGTTTGATAAAACAAGCACTCTAAAAGGTCAGCAGACTTGTCTACATCAGTTGGGTACCTAGGTCAGTAGACTAGTCAGGAACCTGCTGAAGACTGAAGGCTGAGGGTTCAAACTCAGTTATTGAAGGCTAAGGGATCAAACTTAGTATTTAAAGTCAAGGATATGGAATCAGAATTTAAGGAAGTCTGTGATGACCTAAAATGATTACATATATCTTGTGTACAAGGTCTAACTTCCACAAGTTAAGTGGTGATTGGAACTTGGTTATGATTAAATGGTATAATCTAACTTCATAAATAAAAGTTAGATAAAATAATTCATCTGCATTGTCTTATAGACACATCAAAACATGGATCAGCTGACTAATATGTACTTCAGCAGCCTCATGATCACAGGAACCTGCTGATACATATACTTCGAATTATTCAAATGTTACATTGGAATATTACAAAGAAAAGGACAGCTAACAACCTCTGATTTATCAAACAAATCAATGGCTAATATTAAAGGGACGTTGGGATGATTCAGACCTTTATGCAATGGATACAAGTCAAAGGGTGGACAGACTGAAAACTGTCAAAAAGGAGTCTGACAGTGTCAGTCCTAGGAACAGTCAGAAAAAGCAAGTCAAGATGGAGACAAATCCAAAATGGCTATGTTTGAATTTCAAACATAAGTCACAAGGGTTTCTACCTATAAATAGAGGACTCCTAACTTAGATACAAATGATGATTTTTGAAGAAAAATAAAGATCCATCTTGAGCTATCAGAATTAAATCGATAAAACACCCTGCTGACCCTACTGAGCATAAACCTACTGATCCAGTACAACTCTTCAAGTGTAATATGCATTCAAGCTACATCAAGTTTACACACTTGAAGACATCAAGTTGCTGATCATATCATCCTGATCAAGCTGCTGAAAGCTGAATCACTTACTTGATTCAAACTTTCCTTCACAAGGAATCTACTGAAGATAGTGAAGCACGTATGTGTGTCAAGGACTGTTGTTTGTGGTGGAGCTGGTGAAGAGGCAATCCTACCCTTCAAGGACCAGTGGAAGACTTTGGAGCAGCAATCCTACTTGTTCCAAGTGTTCAGTTTGTGAAGCCATAGTTATTGGTGATGGACAAGCAGTTTAGGGATTTTTGTAACAACTACCTCAAAAATCTCTAGTGAATTACCTCCAACATCACAGGAGAAGAGTGGACTGACAGGATTACACCACCTAGAACCACTATAAAATCTGCCTACTTACTTTCTGCATTTAAATTCTGCACTTAGTATATCTAGCACATCAATCTACTGATTTTAGCAACTGAATCACACACATTCACTACTGAGTATCTAATACTTGGTATCATATTTAACAAGTAATAAGGCTTAATTTTTGATATATTTCCATTTGCACAAATTCAAGAAACTCAACAAATCGGCCAGAGACTACAGTATCAAGACGACTCAGTCAGTTTCTTTGAAGTTCTTTGAGTTTGTAAACTCCAAAAGTTTTAAGTGTTAAGTTTATTCAACCCCCCTCTAAACTTAACCAAAGCCTTTTCAAAGGACCAACACAAGAAAAATTTTTGAAACTCCACTATAGTCATTCACCCCCCCCCCCTCTCTGTCTATAGTTTTACCCTTCTCTGGGACCAACAAGAACCACAAAGACACCGTTGTTGTGCGATCCTATTTGTGAAAGTGTTGAACCTGTTCAAGACCCTTCTGTGGATGCTACAACTAAAGGGTAAGAACACACTGCTACAAACCCTACTGATGTGCATATGAGTCAGGGGGAACCTAGTGTGGAACAGTTGGAGGTAGTAGGGACAAATGTACAACCTGATGAACCTACTGACCTATTTGTATCTGCAATAGATACATTGACTCACATTGTTGAAGCCATTAAGGGACAACAAGCTGAGCAATCTATGTCAAGAAGGCTCACAATGCCTTTTGAGAGAAGAGAAAAGAAGTCAAAGAAAGAAAGGGTGGATCCTGACTTCAAAAGGGTACAAAATTACTTCGAATCGAAGTTTGGTTATTACAATAGGCAAAAACCAGCTGCTGACCCTATGACTGGTTTTGAAGAATGGGCATTTGAACAGTTATAAGTATAAAGTTTACTTGGACTGATTGACACTTCTCTATTGGAGATGAGGCTAATGGCAATTATAGAAGATGGAAAGCAGAAAAAGAACATTATGTTTAAAGATCCCAAATTCACACCTGACAGTGATGATTATTCATCATCTGATTTTGATGATGATCATCCTATGTTTCCAGGGGAATCCAATGGAGTGGTTAAAGATAGATCAATTGGAGAAGCTGGACCAGAGTCCACTGAACATGTGGAAGATCATCCTGCTGAAGTTGCCAAGTCTACTGAGGATCAGCAGACTGATATGCTAAATGAAGAGCTAGGAGCTGCTTATAATGAAGATTTAGAGAGACAGCTTGATGTAGCAACATCCCTGGAAGAGGCCAGAATATCTACTATTTATTATGTTGTTATGTTTGAAGAAGCTGATGCAAGTTCGAAGACTCAGCTCAGAATCAGGAGTGTTTTGACAATCAAGCAACCTTATCTCAAGTTGCAGATCAATTACAGAAGGTTGCTAATCATAGAGGAGTCTTAGAGGAAAATCTGGCTATATTTCCGAATGTCTCTGTTGAAGAGGTGGTTCAGGTTGCTGAGTTACAAATAGCACCTGAATACAGGTCAGAACAGGAGGTTTGGGTTGCTGAGGATCAGACAGCACCTGGACAAAGGTTGGAACCATTGATGGGATTGGAGGAATCCCCTGTACATATTATGGCAAAGCCTACTGAAGCACAGGCTACTGTAGAACCGAGTGTTGTAGTACAGGCTACTGAAGTTAAGGCTACTGAAGGTAAAGATAGTCAGCAGACTATTGTTGATGAGGATGAATAGCTGTTGGACTATGACTTTAGTGATGAGGAATTCCAAGTGCCTGAGGAAGAACAAGTTGCTGATGATCCTCAACGGGCACATGCACCAATTTTTGAGGAGCCACATGTTTTGGAACCTCAACCTGCACACGATCCTATTTTGGAAGAAATTTTTGGAGATGTGATTGAGGAAGGTCTTGAACCTACTGGATGGGATAGGACAAGAGCCATGGTTGTCAAGCATTCTAAGGGCAAACTATAATGTTGAAGAGCCTGCTGATGATTTTGCTAGACATATGGTTGGAGGTATGGCTAGTGCAGTACCAGCACATGTCTTGGATGAGTTGAGGGCAGTAAGAGATGATATTACACAGATAAGGACTCAACTAAATAGACAAGAACAAAGAATTGAAGACTTGATGAATCTGGTGGAAAACTGAGGAAGAACTACTGAAACAGTTGCTTCCAACATCACTTCTACTCAATATGCTATTGCTAACCTAACCCAAGATGTGAGAAATATAAAGCTGAGCGTAGCAAACAGAGATAAACATATGAATGAATAGTTTGCCTCAATACACAAAAAGCTTGACAAGCTTGCTGAGGCACCCAAGCCTATTGTGGCTCACCCTACTGAAGCACCTCAACATGCTGCATTGGATCCTAAGGTTACTGAGAGGATCAATCTTCTGGAACAAACTATGGAAGGAAGGATCACTGCAGTTGACACAAGGACAGAGATTATGGAAAGTCAACTTGCTAACATAGTGATCACAAAGGAGAGTGTTCTTGGTCTACTGTCCCGGTTTATTGATGATGTCAATAAGGGGGAAGAGGGCCTTACAGTAGAAGCAAAGGAGGCAGCAAGGATTTTTTCCAAGAAGTGATGGGAGAATGATATAAATGAGTTCAGGAAACCTGCACCTGGCAGGATTCAATTGACTGATGACCTCCTGCAAGAATATAAGAAGCTATACTATGGAAAGAAGAGACGCTATCATCACATGGGATTTCAGGAGGGACTGAATTCCTTTCTAGGACTAAAACTTTGGGATACAACGGTCAAATCATTAAGAGCTTCTAGTAGAGGTGGAAGAGGAGGCAGATATGGAAGAGGTCAAAGAGTGGGAGCTTCATAATCAGCAAGGGATTCACTGGAAGAGTTTAAACACATCTACATGAGACAAGGCTTCAATGTTCACAACATAAGGTTAACTTTACCTGAAGCCTGGAAGCGGTGGAAAGAGCTGAATACTTGGGTTGACGTTTCCACAATTGAAAACCAATGGATGGTGCATATTATCAAGAAAATCAAGAATTCTATAAGAAGGAGGAACAAGACAAAGACAGAAACTAGGTCAGCACACTTACATTGTTTATTTCATTCTGGTGATCTTAGTTAGAAATAAGTTTGAACAAATTTGATTATAATGAGAAATGGCTAAATTTGTTCTGCCTTTTGTTTTTATCTTTTTGCTTTGCTGTAAGGAGGGTATTGGCATCATCATTAAAAAGAGGGAAATAGTTGGATATATTTTAAGTTTTAATGATGAGTGCCAGACTAGCTGTTATAGAGCAAAGGCAAAAAGATGTCTAGATCAAATGTATAGGTTTATTAGAGTTTGATCTTTGTATAGGTTTGATAAAACAAGCATTGTAATTAGGTCACCGATCAGTCATCGTGACTGCCTAGATCGATGGGATAACTAGGTCAGTAGACTAGCTAGGAACCTGTTGAAGACTGAAGGCTGAGGGGGTCAAACTCAGTTATTGAAGGCTAAGGGATCAAACTTAGTACTTAAAGTCAAGGATATGGAATCAGAATTTAGGGAAGTCTGTAATAACCTAAACTGATTACATATACCTTGTGTACAAGGTCTAAGTTCCATATGTTAAGTGGTGATTGGAACTTAGTTATAATCAAAATGGTGTACTCTAACTTTATAATAAAAAGTTAGATGAAAAGCAGTCAGCTAAAGTGTTATTGAAACACAGCAGACTTAAGCCAGCTGACAGATATGTACATCAGCAGACTAAAATTAGTCAAACATCTGCTGAGTATAATTCTCGATTTAATCAAGGGTTACTTTGGAAGATTACAAGGATAAGGATGGATTAGAAGCCTTGATATTGTCAACAAATAAACGGCCAAGATAAAAAGAACGTCGGAAAGATTCAGAGGATTAACCAATGGACATAAGTCAAAGGGTGGACAGATCGAAAAGCGACAAAAGCAAGCCGACAAAGATCGATTATGAAAAGTCAGAAAAAGAAAGTCAAGATGGAGACAAATCTAAAACGGCTATTTGAATTTCAAACAAGAAGTCACATGTTTCCTACCCATAAATAGAGGACTTCTGACTCAGTTTGAAGATGATGAATTGATGAAAAACAAATAATCTACTCAAAGCTATCAAATTTCTGATCAAGAAAAACACCCTGCTGACAACACTGAGCTAAAAGCTACTGATCTAGAAAACTCTTCAAGTGTAACCTGCTATCAAGATACATCAAGTACACACACTTGAAGACATCAAGCTGCTGATCATTTCATCCTGATCAAGATGCTGATAACTGAATCATTACTTGATTCAATCTTTCTTTTACAAGAAACCTGCTGAAGACAGAGAAGCACTTAGGTGTCAAGAACTGTGGTTTATGGTGGAGCTGGTGAAGAGGCAATCATACCCTTCAAGGACCAGTGTAATACTTTGGAGCAGCAATCCTACATGTTTCAAGTGTTCAGTTTGTGAAGCCATAGTTATTGGTGAAGGACAGACAGCTTAGGGATTTTTGTAACTGCAACCTCAAAGATCTCTAGTGAATTTCCTCCAAAATCACAGGATAAGAGTGGACTGACAGGATTACACCACCTGGAACCATTATAAAATTTGCCTACTTACTTTCTGCATTTAGTATACTGATCACATCAACTTACTGAAACTTGCAACTGAATCACACACTTACACTACTAAGTATCTAATACTCAGTATCATCTTTTTAACAACAAGTAACAAGGGTTAATTTAAATATATTCCGCTGCAACAAATCCAATAATATCTGCTGTGTCGAGACTCTTGAGTGGTCGGTGAGACTCATCGAGCGATCGAAGCTCATCGACATTGTTGACTTTGTTAACTCCAAAAGTTTTAAGTGTTAAGTTTATTCAACCTCCCCCCCCCCCCTCTAAACTTAACCAAAGTCTTTTCAAGGGACCAACAAACTTCTACGACTCCTCCCATTCGACTCCTCGGCATGCGCATTTATTATTATCCCTTTGATTGTGGAATTATTCCTTAAACAAAGCTTTGTAAAATAAAAAAAATCATTTTATCTCCTCGTATTCGATACCTATATTCGTATCCCTTTAATTTTGGAATTATCCTTGGAAACCCTCCTCCCGGTAATATGTTTTTTTTTTAATTCTTAGCATGCAGTATTTGTATCAACACTATTTTGAATACAAATATCACACGTTGTCTCTTTCAAAAAAAATATCACACTTTGTACCGATTTTCATCCCTACATCTCTTCAAAAACATTTTCATTATTATCAACGGTATAAATCCCCACATCGCGTGTTCATTATTATCTCTGTTGTTAAAGCAAGGAATAATATGGAAAACATATTGTAACAATTTTAATCCCGTATCACAGGCTGTAACGATGATTGTAACAGTTTTAATCTCATATCACAGATGGTAACAAACGATTACCACCAACTTTTATTTATATTAATTACCTCATCGTTTAAAAGTATTTTATTTATTTTAATCATCTCCTCATTTCCCTAAATAATATATATATAGAGAGAGCGAGAGAAGAAGGTATTTAACCCGTTTAACCTCAATTACCCGACCCAAACCCGAAAAATACCAAAAACGTCAACCATGCACTAATTACAAATTTTGAACTTCTAATAAATAACCTCTCTCTGCAATCACTGTTGGTCCCTTGGAAAGGCTAACACAAGTTTAGAGGGGGGTTAATAAACTTGTCCCTAAAACTGGATTTAAAACAAATTAAGGTACAGTTAAACTTGTGTGGAGTTAAGCTGACTTAGCTGAGTTTAAGTCAAACTGACTTAAGCTTCAAACTGAGTCAACCGGCAGCAGATAAAGTTTTAGCCTTTTTCTTGATCTTGTTATTTTCTGTGAAAACTGAGTGTAGTAAACTGAATTCTGATGAATGTCAGTTTGTGAACAGTGAAGTGTATAACAATCAATTATCAAAATGTTGTAAATAAATGCTGAATAAATAAGTAAGTGCGTAAAGTAAATTAGGCAAATATTATAGAGGTTCCAGGTGGTGTAATCATGTACGTCCTCTCTTCCCCTGTGGTGCGGAGGAAAATTCCACTAGAACTTCTTGAGGTGAACTGTTACAAAAATTCCTAAACAATAGTCCTTGGCTAAACCCTAGCGTCACTATCTAAACAGTTGTAGAACATGTAGAATTGCTTCTCTTCAATTGCTTGAACACTGATCCTTAGAGGGTTGAATTGCCTCTTCACCAGCTACCACCACAAACACAGTCTACCCGACTGCTTGTCACAACGGTCCGTGGCGAAACCTTCCCGGTTTGCTTCACAGTCTAAAACCTTTGATGTAAAATCAAAGTTGGGCTGAGAATCAATAAATTGATTCTTTTTTGTGGTTCTTCAAAGTTTCTGATTCTTGATAAAATCTGTGTAGCTTGAACACTTGAAGAATTCTAGATATGATCTTGTTATAGCGCAAAGATGATAGCAATTCGAATGATTAATGCACACGTTAATTCTTGTTGAATCTTTGTATTCTTGTGTGTGTAATCCTTTGTGGAAGGTCCTCTATATATAGTGTAAGGCCCAACGTTCATCTGGCTTCAATTCGAATTGTATCAACGTCTCTCTTGTAACGGCTATATTTTACATTGATCGTTCTCTGCGTCGATGTTTCATCCAATAAAATCGCTTCCTTTATAACGCTCGATCGCATCGATCGGTTGTTGGATGGTGACATATATAAAACTGAGTTTCCTTATCAGTTTTATACTGAGAATGTTACTTGTCAGTTTCTTGGCTGACTTGGAGCATTAACTGAGTTTTTATTCTACTTCAAATATCAGTACTCCAGTTTTCATCTGATTATAGTTGACTTAATCAGAGTACACCATGACTCATTATCATCTAAGAACTCAATGTATTTATGATTCGTAGTTCTTCATACAAGATCCATAAAGTCAGTTCAGGTCACCACAATCTTGCCTGAAGTCTAACTTTACAGTCTCGACGTAGTCTTCATAACTGAGTTTGAACCCTCAGTTCTTCAATCTTCAATAACTGAGTCTGTGACCCTCATTTTTCAGCTTCTAGATAAGCCAACTGAGTCTGTGTCCCTCAGCGAACTTACCTTCTTCAGTTTCTTGTAGGTGTATTCTGAGTCAGTTTGTTTATCTTGATGATTTCCAGTTTTCTGAATGATTTCCATTTTTTCAGTTTTACGACACACTAACTGTTACAGTGCTTGTCTGATGTAACTTATACAAATATCAGACTCTAGTAAAACCTATACATTCAATTATAGACATCTTTTAGCTTTTCACTATAACAGCTGGCTTCAGCACTTCATCAATGGGGTTAAGATAATACTTTGAATAAATATGATAAATTATCATCAAAACATAAATTTTATTTCCAACAATTTCCCTTTTTTATGATGCCAAAACTCTCCATAAAATAAAAGCTTAAAGATCAAAACAATGTTAAACAATGTAAAACTGGAAACTGGATTTCATTAAAATGAGCAAAAACTGGGATAGTTACATTTTGTTCAAAATAGTGTAACTAGATACTAAGTTCTCTTATGTGCTTTTTGCATGACTGAATCAAATTTTCTTGCTTTGTCATACATACGAAAATCATCTTCTAGCTTGGAGTCTATCTTTGAAAAAGTCTTGTTGTAGTCAATTTGACTACCTTCTTTCCATCTTCTCCATTGAAATAGCTTTGGCAAGTCTGATTCTTTCAAGTAGTAATTTTCAAATTCTACTACATCCGTTTTCATTTGTTCAGTCTTGTCTTTAATCTTCAGTTTATCATCAATCCTCTGATTCTTCTTATACTATGCCATTTTCTGCTTTGAGAATAAATGAGATAAAAAGTAGTTCAAGGATTATTCAATTGTCTTGTCCTTGTACTTAGCTTTGATATGATTGTGATTGTTGGTAAATTTCATCCATAGATCCTTTGTTAGAGCAACTCTTATGTCCCCAGGTTGACTATACTTTTCAATGAGCTGTTCGTCAGTTAGTTCTTTCCTTAAGAACTTAGGATCTGATTTGTATCTATGCAATTCATCTTCAAGTCGCTTCATTTCTCCAAGTAACTTCAGCTTTTCTTCTTCAGCTTCCCCCTTTTTGGCATCATATAACTGATCTACCATGGCATTGGTTGCTTTTTGATCTTCTGAGATCTGTTTCTGAGAAGCAAGTACTTCCTTAAGCTGAGTTTCTAACCCATAGATATGCTGATTCATATGCCAGTGAGCTTGTGCATGTGTTTCCCTATCTACTGCGGCTGAGTCTTCAAGTTTTTGTTTGAGTAACACAATTTCTGAAGCAGAACTTGAACTTGACTTGTGGATCATCTCTAGTATTTTATTAACTGAAACATCTATTCTAGTTCTGTAGTCGAGATATCCAGAGATATTTGATAGAAGACCATTTTGTGCATCCTTGTTGCTGAGCACAATCTTCAAATTTTCATGAACTTTTGCTAACTCATCCTTTGTGAGGATGTCAGAAGGATCGTAAGTATCTTCTATTGGATCCTTAAACTGAGTATTATCTTCAATAATCATCAGTTGATGATTAGCAGTTCCATCAGCTGCTTCCTGATTGTCAGTTGTCTGATCTCCAACTGGCAATCCTTCTTGCTGAGTACAGTTTGCGTTGCTAGAGGTTGGGGTTGAGTTTCTGTTTGCAAAACTGTAGTCTCATCATCTTCTTTTCTTGATTCATCATCTTTATCATCATCTTTATCCTTTGAAGTATCTTTGGATGATGTGGCTGATTCTCTTCTTTTTGCTAGTTTAGTGAATCTTTTGAAGCAATTGTCAAGAAATTCCGAAATAGGAAACAGAGTATATAGATCTCTAACTTCCAATTTCTCCAAGAGTAGTTTCTCTTCAGTCTGTAGACTAACATCTCGAGAATCTTCTAGTTTAAGCTTCATCTTCATTAGCTTGATGATTCTATCAGCTTCAAAAACTGGTGCTGATTGTTGAATTGATTGATGCTGTAACTGAGAAGTGTGGTCTATAGTGAAATTTTCTTGTATAAATTCAGTTGTCAGTTGTTGTTGTTGCAATCCCCTCAGTTGGTGCTTTCTCTCTTGAGATTTCTGGGTACAAGCATCTTACAACTGATCTCACTTCTGCTGTTTCAGCTTTTCGCTTGATTCCTCTGTGTTCAGTTTCTTACTGAGACACAGTTTCCTGACCTGCTTCAGATTGGGAAGTTGTTCCTGCGATTTCCTTTGTAACTGCAGTTTGCCTTGTTTGCTTCCCTTCCTTGATTCTTTATAAGTAAAACTAAATGATTCACTTAGTGTCTTCTTTAGTCGGAATCTGACAACAGTTTCTTGACCTTCGGTTTGAGCCCTTTTTACACTGTCTAATTCAGCTAAATGTTGTCTCTTGAACTGATTGATAACATAACCTGCCCAATTGAATTCTATTCCATCCCAGATTATATTCATGAGATAAATATTTTCTTCTGAAAGTATACTGATGCCTTTTGATTTTCCAATGACATGTTTGCTGACCCATCTGCTGAGGTGTCCAAATTCTGGCTTGATTTTGTCTACATGAATGCCAGGTTCGATTGGTTCCGTAGAAAAAGTAAGTTGCTCAAGAAAAGCTTCTCTTTTCAATGGTAGAGTAGTCCAATCTGTTGTTGTCACAGTTGAATTTGTGAAGCCAAAGAGTGTCTTTATGACGCTTTCATTGAGAACAATACGATCTCCATGAACTTTGGTCATCTGATAGTCTCATACCAAACGCATATTTTGCCAAAATTGCAAAATTCCTTCTACATCACGTTCTTCTTTGAACTTAAATTCCAGGATGTTTCCTAAGCCTGGTTGTTTCATGATTTTATCACAAATCCAGCTTGCTAACAGAGTGTTTTGACACATAGCTTCATACATTTCGAATGTCAGTTCATCCAACTCTGTTATTAATCTTTCTTGTTTTGATTTTTCTGAAGTGGCCATGTTTGAGTGTGAACACAAAAATTGATTTTTGAGAAGAGAGAGATTTTGAAGAGCCTGTTTTGTTTTCTGGAAAGGGATGAAGATTTTGAAAAACAATGTGAACGGAAGTTGAATAAATAGGTAGGAAATTCTGGCGGTTGAGTAGTACAACTTTTCAAATTGCATGATGGTTTTGGGTAACCGATACATGTACTGTTCTGACAATCGTGGGGTGTACACGTGAAATTCTGACAAAAAGAACTACGGTAATTTAATGCGATATAACAGCTGTCGCTTTTATCTTGTCAACCTTTGACTTGATTTGACTGGAATAAAAACTGAGACTGAAGATGTAACCTTCTGTTTCAGAAAATTATTCAGTTACAGTTTCAGTTGATCAGTTTGAAATTGTTGATGTCAATGACTAGTCTGTTAAGTGAGCAAACCCATCATAACAAAGATTAATCCCCTTCACTAATTTCTAGCTTAACTGATTTCAACTGACTTTGATTATCCCTAATTCAGTTCTCAGTTTGGCAAATCCGTCTTTGTCCAATGGCTTTGTAAAGATATCTGCCAACTGATCTTCAGTAGGTACATAAAGAACTTATATATCCATCTTCTCCGCATGATCTCTTATGAAGTGGTGATGTACATCTATGTGCTTTGTCTTTGAGTGTAAAACTGGATTATCAGTGATTGCAATTACACTTGTGTTATCACACATTATGGGAATCATTCCTTCTTCTATCCCATAATCCCTTAATTGCTGTCTAATCCATAAAACTTGAGCACAACAACTTCCAGCTGCTATGTATTCAGCTTCAGCTGTAGAAGTTGAGATTGAGTTTTGCTTCTTGCTAAACCATGACACAAGTCTATTTCTAGTGTGACATGTGCCTTATGTGCTTTTCTCTCCCCACTTTACATCCAAAGATAATCTGAGTCTGAATAAGAAATCAGCTTGAATTCTCCTTCTTTTGAATACCAAATTCCAACTCCATCTGTGTCTTTCAGATACTTCAAAGTTTTTTTTACAACTGTGAGATGACTTTCCTTTGGTTTTGACTGAAATCTTGCACATACACCAACAGTAAATGATATATCTGGCCTACTTGCTGTGAGATAGAGTAAGCTTCCAATCATCCTTCTGTAGAGTGTTTGATCAACATCTTTGTCTTCTTTGTCTTCATCTAGTATGATGTTGGTCCCCATTTGTGTAGAAATTCCATTAGATTTTTCCATACCAAACTTTTTGATAAGTTCTCTTGTATACTTTGTTTGGTGAATGAAAATTCCATCATCTAACTGTTTAACTTGTAAACCGAGAAAGTAATTTAATTCTCCCATCATACTCATTTGGAATTTGCTTTTCATCAAACTTGCAAATTTTTCACATAATTGTTCATCTTCTGATCCAAAGATGATGTCATCAACATAAATTTGAACAAGTAGAGTATTTTCACCATTCTTCATTTTGAATAATGTTTTGTCGATTGTTTCTTTGATAAATCCATTATCCACCAGAAACTGAGATAGAGTTTCATACCAAGCTCTTGGTGCTTGTTTAAGTCCTTATAGAGCTTTCCTTAGTCTGAAAACTTTGTCAGCTTGATCTTTGATTTCAAATCCAGGTGGTTTTTGAACATAAACTTCTTCTTCAAGAATTCCATTCAGAAATGCGCTTTTAACATCCATCTGATAAACTTTGAACTTCTTGTGGGCTGCAAATGCAAGAAATAGTCTGATTGGTTCTAATCTTGCAACTGGTGCATAGGTTTCATCAAAGTCCATGCCTTCTGCTTGAGAGTATCCCTTAGCTACAAGTCTAGCTTTGTTTCTAATGATATTCCCATCTTCATCAAGTTTGTTTCTGAAAACCCATTTGGTTCCAATGATATTGACATGAACTGGTCTATCTACCAATTCCCATACTTGATTTCTCTCGAATTCATTGATTTCTTCTTGCATAGCTAATATCCAGTCTGGATCTTTCAAAGCTTCTTCAATATCTTTAGGTTCTCAATGTGATAGAAAACATGCAATCATTGCATCTAGTTGATGTCTTGTTCGAACGCCAATTTGAGTATCACCAATTACTTGATCTTCAGGGTGATCTTTCATCCATTGATAGGTGGGTGTTTGCATCAAGGGATCTATATCTTGTTCGACTGGTTCTTCAAGAACTGGTTCTTGAATTTCTTCATTTGGATCAGGAACATGTAGTTTAGGAGTGGTTTGTTGAGTAGTTGGAAACTGAGACTGATCTGGATCTGATCATTCTGAAATTTGTAGTCTTCCAATGTCAACTGAAACTGGTTCTGGCATGATTGGTAACTGAGACTGAGAAACTGGTTCTTGTCGGTCTTCAGTTGTTTCACCTGGGAAGTTTGGTTCATCAAATACTACATGTATTGATTCTTCATGCTTGAGTGTCCTTTTGTTTAGTACTCTAAATGCTTTGCTGACACTTGAATATCCTAGAAAAATTCCTTCATCAGTTTTAGGTTGAAAAACATGAAGTTGATATTTCCCATTGTTGTGTATGAAACATTTTCTTCCAAAAGCATGAAAGTAGGAAACATTTGGTTTTCTTCCATTCCAAATTTCATAAGGAGTCTTCTCATGTCTCTTGTTCATGAGAGCTTTGTTCTGTGTATAACAATCTGTGTTAACTGCTTCTGCCCAATATCTTTCAGGTAGTTTAGCTTCATAGATCATTGTCCTCCCAGCTTCTTTGAGTGTTTTGTTTCTTCTTTCAGCTACACCATTCTGTTGAGGTGTTCCTGTGGCAGCCAGTTGGTGTAAGACACCATTCTCTTCACAGTATTCAATAATTACGCTGTTAAGGAATTCAGTTCCCTTATCTGATCCTATTTTCACAACTGATACTCCTTTCTGATTCTGAAGTCTCTTGAGTAATTCAGTAAGTCTTTGCTTGGTTTCACTTTTCTTGGTTAAGAAAATTACCCATGTGTATCTTGAAAAATCATCTACTACCACCAATGTGTACTTCTTTCCACTGATACTAATTGGTGTAATAGGTCCAAATAAATCCATGTGTAGCAACTCCAGATGTCTGGTTGTTGAGTGCTGAGATTTGGTCTTGAAACTTGCTTTTGTTTGCTTTCCTTGTTGACATGCATCACAGAAGTTGTCCTTCTTATATGATATTTCTGGTAGTCCAATGTCTAACTGCTTCTTAACAAGTGTGTTGATGTCATCAAAATTAAGATGACTCAGTTTCTTGTGCCATAGCCAACTGATTTCTGATTTTGTATGCACAAGCAAACAAGTTTCAGCAACGGCTGTTGTCCAATCTACTACATACATATTTTATTTTCTTCTTCCGGCTAGGACAACTTGATAAGCTGATTCGCTGACGACAACACAGAAATCTTTGTCAAAAGTAACTTTGTAACCCATATCACTGAATTGACTGGTGCTAAGTAGATTGTAGTGTAATCCTTCTACATAAGATACATTCTTGATTGTAAGTCCATTCCTGATAAGGTGCCATAACCTTTGGTGTATCCAGGTTTGTCTTTACTTCCAAAATTAACCTTTGGTCCATCTTTTGTAATAAAATTACTGAGACAGTCTTTACTCTTTGTCATGTGCCTAGAGAAACCACTGTCAAAGTACCATATATCCTGCAATAAAAATTAAACATTTTTAGGTACCCAACTCAGTTTGGGTCCATAGGAATTCGATTGTCAAGACAACTCTGAGAATATATCCTTTTGGGATTCTTCGGATATTATTGCACTTGTTTTCATAAATGTAAGCCACACTCCCATAGTATCTATGTTTGGACTGTGTCTTATTTATATGATCTCTCATATCTTTTGACTTAAACTTATTTCCATGTTTCTTTCTATTATTAAAGCTAGAATGATAACCGTCATTCTTTCTGTACTGAGGTCTGAACTGACCTTGGTACTGGGACTTTTGCCGAGAGCTGAAATTAGCCCTCTGCTGAGTCTTGGACTAAAACCTTTGATAGGTTTTCTGTCTGGAATGATTGTTATTGTCAGTTTTACTAATAGATATAGTACAATTCCAATCATCATCAGTGGGGTATAGTCTTCCTTTCCCCCTGAATGTGTGAATCTTTGAATGATGGACATTCTTGGATTTACTTTGAATGTAATTTTTCTGGTTCTTGAATTGATTGGTTTTTATGGATCTGGTAGTCGATTTCCCAGTTCGGTTTTCTTGAGATACTGTTTATTTACCATTTGGTTTCCCTTTGTTGGTAAATCTGGTTGTTTTCTTGAAAAACTGATTTATCCTATGTGATACTGGCTTTACTGGTTCAACAATTTTCTCAGTTTGTGGAAGTTGCTCAGCTACAAACTTAATGCCAGTTTTGGTACTAGGTTTAGTAGCTTTGCTAGTTCTATTCTTAGAAGATTGTTGTGTATTAAATCCTAAACCCGTTTTGTCTCCATACGGTTTTCCTGATTTGAATCCGGTAATCGAACTTGATTGAGCTCGTGATTCAGTTGTTGCTGCTGATACAGTAGGCTGATGCTGAATTTTTCTTTATCAGTTCTAGTCAGTTTCAACATTTTTAATTCAGACTTCAATCTTTCAACTTCAAGAGTTAGATGTTCTTTCTCAGCTTTAATTGATTCATAACCAGCTTGAATAGTTACTAGCTGATTCATAAATTCGTCAAGAGTTTCATCTAATTCTGGATTTTTTGGATTGAAGTCAGCAGTCGAAGAACATGCATTTTGCATGGAAATTTGAGCTGAGGAATATTTAGTGTTAGATTCACATACCTCATTTGGATCTTCCATGTGTGCCATTAAAGCTGTGTCATCTGATAATCTTTCAGTACCAGCTTCATCATCTGATTCATCTCCAGCAAGGAGTGCTCTTCTACCAACTCTTCTTGGTGGAGTCTTCTTGATCAGTTCTGGACATTCAGCCTTATAATGTCCTGGCTTTTTGCAGTTGAAACAGAGATATTCATCGTCTTTTCTTTTCTCTGGAGTCCTCTTGATGAACTTCTGAGTGACTGGGTGTCCACTCTTTATTCTTCAAATTCTGTTCATCATTAGAGCCATTTGTTCTTCCATCTCATCCAATTCATGAACATTGTTTGATGAGTTTTCTTGAATGTCATTTGATGCTGCTGCGAGTGCTGTGGTCTTTGGTTCTTCCAGAGCTTTGATTATTGCAGCTGTACTTGTAAAATCTTCACTGAATTCATAAGCTTTCAGATCTGAGAAGATTTTGAAAGAATCCTCTATGTCAAGTCTTCTAGATTCTTCCATAGCAGTGACCTTCATTTTCCAGCACATTGGTAATGCCTTCAAGATTCTTGTGTTGATAACTTTCTTGGAGTATTCAATCTTGAGTAGATCTAATTCATCCATGATAACACTGAATCTTGTTTCCATCTGGTCAATAGTTTCTCCAGATTTCATCTTGAAATTTTCAAACTTTTGTTTTGCAACAGAAATTTTGTTTTCCTTGATTGAATCTGTTCCTTCACAAACAAGTTGTAGTTTGTCCCACATTTCCTTGGCAGTTGTGCATTGTTTCACCTTTAAGTACATGTTGTTGTCAAGAGTCCTAAGGATAAATTCCATAGCAACATTGTTGAGATTGTTTCGCTTGCGATCATCACTAGTCCATTCGGATTTGGGCTTTGCAACTCGAACTTGCTGTCCATCAACAGTTTGCATATGAGTAATCTGAATTTGTCCATCAGTGAGTACATCCATCATTTCATCATGAGTAGCTGCTAGAAAGGCCTGCATACAACGTTTATATTCATCAAATCTGTCCATGTTGCACATAAGCATATGTCTTGCATATTGATTGTTATCCATAGTGAGTGAGTGAAAATTGATTGTTTAACAACTGGAAACTGAGCTTTCAAATGAGAACAACTAGAGGAGATATAGAGCAAATGATAACTTGTCAAAGAGATACTGTTTCGATACTAATTGTAGTTATCAGAAATAACTGATGATCAGTTACTTCAAGCAGACAAATTGATACTTGAATTCAGTTCTGGATCTCTTCAACTTAGAAACACCGCTCCGATACCAATTGTTGGTCCCTTGGAAAGGCTAACACAAGTTTAGAGGGGGGTGAATAAACTTGTCCCTAAAACTGGATTTAAAACAAATTAAGGTTCAATTAAACTTGTGTGGAGTTAAGCTGACTAAGCTGAGTTTAAGTCAAACTGACTTAAGCTTAAAACAGAGTCAACCGGCGGCGGATAAAGTATTAGCCTTTTTCTTGATCTTGTTATTCTTTGTGAAAATTGAGTGTAGTAAACTGAATTCTGATGAATGTCAGTTTGTGAACAGTGAAGTGTATAACAATCAATTATCAAAATGTCGTAAATAAATGCTGAATAAATAAGTAAGTGCGTAAAGTAAATAAGGCAAATATTATCGAGGTTCCAGGTGGTGTAATCCTGTACGTCCTCTCTTCCCCTGTGGTGCAGATGAAAATTCCACTAGAACTTCTTGAGGTGAACTGTTACAAAAATTCCTAAACAATAGTCCTTGGCTAATCCCTAGCGTCACTATCTAAACAGTCGTAGAACAGGTAGAATTGCTTCTCTTCAATTGCTTGAACACTGGTCCTTAGAGGGTTGAATTGCCTCTTCACCAGCTACCACCACAAACACAGTCTACCCGACTGATTGTCACAACTGTCCTTAGCGAAACCTTCCCGGTTTGCTTCACAGTCTAAAACCTTTGTTGTAAAATCAAAGTTGGGCAGATAATCAATAATTTGATTCTTGTTTGTGGTTCTTCAAAGTGTTTGATTCTTGATAAAATCCGTGTAGCTTGAACACTTGAAGAATTCTAGATATGATCTTGTTATAGCGCAAAGATGATAGCAATTCGAATGATTAATGCACACGTTAATTCTTGTTATATCTTTATATTCTTGTGTGTGTAATCCTTTGTGCAAGTGTAAGGTCCAACGTTCATCTGCCTTCAATTCGAATTGTATCAACGTCTCTCTTGTAACGGCTATATTTTATGACCGTTCTGCTGTGTCAGTATTTCATCCAATAAAATCGCTTCCTTTATAACGTTCGACTGTACGATCAGTTATTGGATGGATGACATATAAAACTGAGTTTCCTTATAAGTTTTATACTGAGAATGTTACTTGTCAGTTTCTTGACTGACTTGGAGCATTAACTGATATTTTATTCTACTTCAAATATCAGTACTCCAGTTTTCATCTGATTATAGTTGACTTAATCAGAGTACACCATGACTCATTATCATCTAAGAACTCATTGTCCTTATGATTCTTAGGTCTTCATACAAGATCCATAAAGTCAGTTCAGGTCACCACAATCTTGCCTGAAGTCTAACTTTACAGTCTCGACGTAGTCTTCATAACTAACTTTGAACCCTCAGTTCTTCAACCTTCAATAACTGAGTCTGTGACCCTCGCTTTTTCAAACTTAGATAAGCCATCCGAGTATGTGTCCTCAAATGAACTTACCTTCTTGATTTCTTGTAGGTGTATTCGAGTCGGTTTGTTTATCTTGATGATTTCGATTTTACGAATGATTTCCGCTTTTTCGCTTTTACGACACACTAATCATTACGATGCTTGTCGATGTAACTTATACAAATATCAGACTCTAGTAAAGGCTATACATTCAGTTCTAGACATCTTTTAGCTTTTCACTATAACAGCTGGCTTCAGCACTTCATCAATGGGGTTAAGATAATACTTTGAATAAATATGATGAATTATCATCAAAACATAAATTTTATTTCCAACAATCACGCTAATTACAATTCATACTGATTACAAAGTTTTATTTTCTAATAAATATGCTCTTTTTCCATTCACTATTTCTCTTACAAAATTTGATTCCCACGTGCTCAGAATCGTATATTCTGATTTACATTTTCCTTTTGGCTATAATATTGTCTAATTTTTTAATATTTCTCATATTCATCTCATCTTATTCTCATTTTCATCTCACTTGATTCATCTATTTGCATTCAACTTGTATTATATTTTTGGTTTTTTCTCATAAATCCATCTCATCCCATTCACATATTCATCTCACTTGATTCATCCATTTCCATTCTAAGGTATTATATTGTCGTATTATTTTTATAATGCCAAATCTCTATTCATCCCTTTTGTTTTGTCATTCCTTATTTGTGGTTGATTTGTGAAGAAATCTAGCTCTATGCGAGGTGAGAATTTTTGGCTTTCAATTTTAATTCGCTTTACTTTTGCCATTATATATTTGTAGTTGATTTGTGCAGAAATCTAGCTTGGTGCGAGTAAGAATTTTTGGCTTTCTATTTTCATTTTATTCGTATGAACTTTTGTCTTATTTTGTTCCAAATTCATACAATCCATCTTTAGATATAAATAGGGGTGCCTTCGGGAACGCGCACACTAGTAGTGCATGGTTGTCGTCAGCTCGTGCCGTAAGGTGTTGGGTTAAGTCCAAACGAGCGCAACCCTCGTGTTTAGTTGCCATTGTTGAGTTGGAACCCTGAACAGACTGCCGGTGATAAGCCGGAGGAAGGTGAGGATGACGTCAAGTCATCATACCCCTTATGCCCTGGGCGACACATGTGCTACAATGGCCGGGACAAAGGGCCGCGATCTCGCGATGGTGAACTAACCCCAAAAACCCATCCTCAGTTCGGATTGCAAGCTGCAACTTGCCTGCATGAAGCCGGAATCGCTAGTAAACGCCGGTCAGCCATACGGCGGTGAATCCGTTCCTGGCCTTATACACACCGCCCGTCACACTATAGGAGCTGGCCATGCCCGAAGTCGTTACCTTAACCGCAAGAGGGTGCCGAAGGCAAGGCTAGTGACTGGAGTGAGACATTTGTTGCATTAACAAAAAGAAATAAAGACTTAAATAATCTACCTGTTCAAGTAGAGATATCGATATTTTTTTAAATAGACGATTTTTTTAAATGAATAAAATGCATGACACGCTTTGTGACATATGTTTATTGATATTTTTTTATTTTTTAACCTATCAGAATGTTCTATAACTTCTTTTTATTATTTTTTTGTAAATAGCCGGATTATTTTACCGTGTTGTCGGGTTTTTTTTTATTATTTTTGAGCTGCGAATTTTTGGCTTTCCTATTTTAATTTTATTTGTAGGAACATTTGTCTTATTTTGTTCCAAATTCATACAATCCATCTTTAGATGTAAAAGTTGCGACCTTTGTTGCATGAAACATCAGATCAAATTAAAAGAAATATAGAATTAAAAAATCTACTTGTTAAAGTAGAGATATTTATATTTTTGTGAAATAAGCGATCTTTTAAATGAATAAAATGCATGACACGCTTTGTGACATATGTGTATTGATATTTTTGTTCTTTTTTGTTACCCTATCATCATGTTCTGTAACTGCTTGTTTTTGTTATTATTTTGTAAATAGATGGATTATTTTACCGTGTTGTTGGTTATTTTTAATTTCTTTTTATTTTTAAAGCTGTTGTTACTGTGTAAGATTATTTTGTATGGCTGGATATTTTTCTTATTTTTTTTAAGTAGCCGGACGTTTTATTTGGAAATACTCTCACATTAAATACATCACTATAAATTAGTCATCTTAGAATAATATCAAATATTCTTAAATTTATGACACTTAATGCGAAATATCACATTAAGTTATAATATATAATAAAGGATAAAGAAAATCAAACATGCACTAATTACAAAATTTGAATTTTGAATAAATAACCTCTCTCCAATCACACTGATTACAATCCACACTAATTAAAGTATAATATTTAAAAAATTAGAAATTATGTTGGTTTCGTTTTTTTGAAAGTTTCTTTGTTTTATCTACTCTATTATTATCATTGTGGGTCCTTGTTTAATACACAATTATGATAAAATTTAAGTTATTAATAAACAATAATAATCATTTCCTACAAATTAGTCATCTCAATTAATGCCAAACATTCTTAAATTACAATTTTTGCAATTAATGTAGAATATTCTAACATTAAATTACATTTTCATGAATATCTAAGAACAAATATATAGATATTAAATACATTCCTATAAATTAATGAAAAATATTCTCAAATTAAATACATCCCTTATAAATTATCCATCCCAGAAATGCCAAATATTCTGAAATTTATGGCACTTAATGGAAATATTTTTGGTTTAAAGTATAATATTTTAAAAATGAGAATTAAATTTTACCAATTTATGCAAAATATTCTGACATTAAATTACATTTTCAAAATATATGATCTCAAATATTTCATTTAATGCCAAATTATTCATTAAATTATCATTTTTTTTAAAAATGATAAACTCAATTTTACCAATTAATGCAAAAATTTCAAACATTAAATTACATTTTGAAAAATATATAAACTCAAATATGTAGACATTAAATACATCTCTATGAATTAATGAAAAATATTCTCACGTTAAATACATCCCTTATAAATTAGCCAACCCAGACTAATGTCAAATATTCTGAAAATATTGGCACTTAATGGAAATTTTTTATCATTAAATTATAATATTTATAAAATGAGAAATTCAATTCAACCAACTAATGAAGAATATTCTATTATTAAATTACGTTTTTAAGAATATCTAAACTCAAATATGTAGACATTAAATACATCCTAAAGATTAATGAAAAATATTCACTCATTAAAAACATCTCTTATAAATTAGTCATTCCAAAATAATGTCAAATATTGTAACATTACAGATTAAATTTTACCAATTAATGTAAAATATTCTAACAATAAATTATATTTTGAAAAATATCTTCACTCAAAGATGACATTTAATGCGAAATTACGCATTAAAATGTAATATTTAAGAAATTATAAATTTAATTTTACCAATTAATACAAAATATTCTAACATTAAATTGCATTTTGAAAAATATATAAACGCAAATATGCAATTTAATAATGTGAAATATGCAGACATTAAATACATCTTTCTAAAATCGCCACTCAATTAATGTCAAATATTCTTCATATTGCGCAGAATATCAGGTTTGCGGTAATAGTGCTTATTTGAGGATATAAGGCTTTGCATATGTGATTTCTCCGAAGAGTATGGCGGTGTGTAAGAACAATACAGTTGGATAAACGCTAAGTGAAGAACACGTTAATGAGTCGACAAATTGACATAGTAGCTCTGTGTGTATTACTTCTTGGCCTCTTTCTATTATATTGTGATCCCATATATATAGGCTAAGACTATGTCGGTTTACTGTTCATGACAAGACAATTAAGAATACATAATTAAAGATAATCTTGCATGCAATACAAGTGGCCTAGCCAAATGTCTAGCTTAGCCAGCTGGCGAGATAAGTATGGCAAGCAGCGAACAGCGGACTCGTATATTCCTTGTCTTGAAATCAGCTTGACTATATGGGTAGAAATCACACGGAGAGGAGGAGTCCGGACTACTACCAACGGACAGGATCCGGCTTACTGTTGGCGGATAGGACCCGGCTTACGAATGGCGGGTAGGATCCGGCTTATGATCGCGGACAGAGGGGAAAGAGGCCCCATATCGTTGTTATTGGGCCATGATAGTAGGCCCAATCTAGATGAACAGGGCCCTATTCTGGTTCGGGTATATCAATTCTTACATTAAATTATATTTTTATAAATATTATATTCAAATTTGCCAATTAATACGTAATATTCGTACATTAATTTTAATCCTAAAAATTGGACACCATGTTTAATTTCAAATATTCTTACTTTCAATTATTTTTTTAAATATTTTTTTAATTTATTTTATTCATTTTTTTCGGTTGTATATAATTTAATCCGAGAAATATTCTACATTAAATTATATTTTTAAAATAACTATATTCAATTTTTCCAATTAATTTGAAATATTCTTACATTAAATTCATTCTCTGCAAAATAGTCACTCCAGTTAATGCCAAATATTCATACAATCAATTATATTTTCAAGAATAACTTAATTCAAATGTTTGCGGTGTAATGCGTAATGTTTTTAGATTAAATAAATATGTCATTCAATGTGAAATTAATATTCTTACATTAAATTACATTTTCAAAGAAAATCAATTTCAAATATGCCAAAAAATAATCCTTAACAACTATTTCAAATTAATTATATATAACGTAATATATTCAAATATGTTAAGAAGAAAATCATTCCGTACAAATTAGAGTCCTCTATTCATACAGAATATTCAGAAATTAAACTACATTTTAAAAAACAACTAAATTCAAATATGCCAATTAATACGAGATATTCTTAGATTAGGTCATTCCTTATGAATTTGCCACCTCATTTAATGCTAAGGTACATAAGGTAGATAGGAAGCGTATTTGAACAAGGTGGGTGGTGGGTAGGGTGATGGGTAACATAGGGTAGAGTGGGGTGGTAGGTAAGGTAGGTAGGGGTGGTGGTGGGTAGGGTAAGGTAAGAGGTGATTGTGGGTAAGGTAGGGTAATGGTTGGTGGTGGGTAAGGTAGGGTAAAGAGTGGTGTTGGGTAAGGTATGGTAGGGTAGGGATTGTGAAGTGATGGGTAAGATAGGCTTGGTAGGGTAGGGTATGTTAGGGTAGTAGGTAAGATAAGGTGGGGTGGTGTGGTGGGTAAGATAGGGTAGAGCTGAATGGTGGGAAGGGTAGGGTTGGGTAGGGTGAAGTGTTGGGAAAGGTGTCGGATGTAATCTGATCAATCATAGATTGACCCGATTACGCAGTGGAATAAATACCAGATCTAGATCTAAACGAACAAAATACATAAATAATAAATCTAAACTACGAGGGGTTTAGATACCAACCTTTTTATGGTGCAAAACGCCAAGATCAAAGGTCAATCCAATCCGAGGTAGATGAGAGCCTAGTTGAGAAGCCAAAGTCTTCCAACGTGTGTCTCCAAGCACCACCAGGTGGATGGTGTTTCAAGCCGCCGGACCTCCTCGATATGCTACCTTAGAAAACCCGAGGTTTTCTAAAACTCAAACCCAAAGTACAATGGCCGAAAAATCAAAGCCACGTACTTACAATAATTTCGAAAATTATGTCATGTGATTTGGCTTGGAAGAACTCTCTTTATATATGAGAGAAATCCTAGTCTCCAAGGTATTAATTAATTAATACAAAATCAATCAAATTAATCATTTTTCTTAAAAAGATAAATTTAGAATATTCTTAAATTAATTAGGATATACAAAATATTTTATTTTCCTTAAATTATTTAACAAATAAATAATTTAATCACATGTCTTATTATTTATCAAGAAAACAAATTTCCCAACAAATAATAAATAACAAAATGCGGCCAAACCCTAGGTAATAAGGGTCACACGCATTTTTACACTTCTTGGGCCGAGTCCACGAAAAATTTCTTTTTCATGTTTTTAATTATCTAGTCCAACTAAACAATTAATCCACATATCAATTAATCAGTCCAATCCAACTATTTAATATTAATTGAGGTGAAGCGAAGTGAAAACGTATATGCTATATAAGGAGCCACGTCGGGGACCATGGACCCATATTCAATAGCTACAATAAATCGAATAAAATTATTCATCAGACTGAACAATTATATCCACACTTCTTGGTAGGGTGGGTTTACTAATTACGGTTTCGGCCTTGACAATAAGATAGAATAAATCAAAGTACTACGAACAGGGTCGGTTAAGTAGGCAAGCCTACGCCGTCTTATTCGTTGGAACATATGTGACAGTCCAGGCTAATCCGACAAGAGAAGCCCCGTTTAGCCCGAAGGCTTATCGGCTATGCTAAGTCTTGTTGAACTATTGTATCATACATCACACGTGGAGGAGTCGATTGAGCCAAAGCTCGGTTGAACTCAGCCATCCATGGTTAGACCATTCCGAACCCATGTACTAAGATTTTCCGATTTTTAAATTGTCAACCTAAGCGTAATCTCGTTTCTGTTTAAGGTGGGTTCACCGAGAAGCCATCACCGAATACTGAAGGATTTATCTAAGTGGGATTCACCGAGAATCCATCACTAAAATCGTAACGATTGACAAAACCCGGGTCATCGGTTTTTATAATTAGTTACTTAATTTTAATTAACTACCACATATTAATTAAAACAAGTATGTTAACTAATTAATCGAGTTATCCACGCCTAATTTAATTCGAAATTAAATTTCTACGTGTATGCATTGGAGTGGAATCATGAAGATGCATGTCATGGCAATTTCCGGTTATATCACACAATTTTCGATCATACACGAAAAAAAATAACGGAAAAGAAACACCGAGATGGACCGTTGATACCCCCGACTAACCTATTTTCCAAGGAAAAGTAAAAGAACTTAAACTAATCTTCGAGTCTTGATCTTCGAATCTTGAGCTCGAACCGCCGGATCACGAACCCCGAACACCCGAGAGGAGAAAGGCTTTTTAAATTAAATAAATCCAATTTATTATAATTAAAAACTTTTAATTAAATTTTTTTTGATATACGGCTGTATTAAAAAAATATTCCAGAAAAAAATTTTTTCTGCCAAGATGGCAGATTTTATATTAAAAAAAGAGATAAAAAAATATATATATGCAGCCGCCGAAAAAAATATACCCTGTCTGAGGGTTATAAAAAAAACAGACTTATAGCGACGCTTTTCAACGTCGCAAAAGTCCTGTAGTGCAGATTTTAATTAGAAAAAACAGGTTTTTAACCGTTTCTCCTCGTTCATACCTTGGGTTTCACCATGATCTTCATCTTTTCTTCAAGATCTTCATATATCGAGCCCGGAATATATAAAATTACAACAAAGATGCTATTTTTACATATAAATCCGATTGCATTAAATTAAATACAAATCCTATGCTCAATTAATGTTACTAAACAAGAGAGCTACAAAATAGATCTACGGATAAACAATACCAACCCCAATCCATCTCTTCAACCACAACATTCACAATCATACATCAAGATATATTTCGAATTCA